>AYEL01077045.1:0-27990 GCA_000484575.1 Olivierus martensii
TGTCAGGTCAATATATAAGTTACATTTTAATTCTGAAACAATAGTTCTATACAGCTAAAGAGGATTGTAACTGACTGAAAACATTACTATATTGTACATATTTAATGGAATAAAATTTTCCTACTGAAGTATGGTTTAAAATAATATATAATTTACAACTAGATATTAGTCAGATAACTTGTAACTATATCAGCAACTTACAACTAAATATGTATCATATATGACATTCATTCAGAAAAAGAAATAATAGAACAGAATATATTAGTAATAATTAACATAAACGAACCTAATCTTTCTGATACATTTATTTTCATGAGAAAGAAAGTATGCTAGCATATAAAATAGAACTTTGATACCTCAAATCTCATGGGAACAAAAAGAAATTCGACAAAGAGTTTTTGAGGTATCGAGGTTCAATATTAAATAAAGATTTTTATGTCAATAATACATACTATAATTTTTAATACTGCATAAGACATCTTTTTCCATGAAAATTAGCATCTAAATATTCCTGCATATTTAAAACACAGGTTGAAAATATCACTGAATAAACATATCATAAAACAATCACTAAGCACTTCAAGCAGGGAAAGAAAAACTATGTTCTCATTCAACTAAAATTTCTTTATTAAATAAAGCACTTTTGGCTCTACCAAGCCCTCATCAGTATTAACTCAATAAGCAATAGCTAACATTAACTAAACAATGGTTAATAATATACAGTTATATTCTAAATTCTAAAATTCAAAAGAATTTCTTAATATTCAAAATTCGTATCGCATTTCTTCAGATAATCATTAGTCTGTTTACATCATACCTCTTTCATATATTTAGTAGTGGGATTCTAGTATTAAGAACCTATTAAACATATGGGGGTCATTTTTAATAATGTCTTTATTTTAGTGGTCCTTCCTTACCATATTCACCTTCTTCTCACAATACTCCCATGCTAGACTTATTTTCTCTAGCTCGTTATAATTAATAATATTTTTCCCTGACGAAAAAATCAATTGAAGTTTTACTTAAATAATTTCTAAAAAAGATTTTTGATAGAAACAGTGGTTGCAATACACTAAAGAATGCAAATTGCATGGAAATTTTATAGTCAATCATACATTTATAGTCACAAAGTAACATTCACACCCATCTCACACTACCTAATCCTATTTCTATTCATTATTTATTTAATTTTTATTTATTTTTATTTTTTTAATAAAAAAACGGAAAAAATTAAAATTTTTTAACAATTCTGTCAAATATAATTTATTCACTGTTTCTCAAAAATAAAAAAAAAATATTTATCTGATGATTTATATTATATTTTGAGCAATTTTTAGAATATTTTTTTAGTGACCCAAACATTTTAAAATTCTCTGCATATTTATTCAATAAAAATCAAGATCTATAAAGTTTTGTGAATAATTTATCTGAAAATGACTATAAATTAATTATTGCGATTCATCAATTATTCTATATCTTCATCAATTATCATTGATAACAATAAAACCTTCAATAATATTCCTAATAAGAACAGAATTAATGATTCACTTGTTGTTATATTATTAACATTTTAAAAAATACTCATAGATTACTCTGCAAATTCCACTAATAACCCATTTTATATTGCTAAGATTCTTTTGACCTTATATTTAGGTGTAAAAATGCAAATTTCATCTACTTTAATCATAAATTCAAGATCAACTAATAATTTTCTATTATTCATTTAAACTGTGTAACTTTTTTTGATATTTTCTGACAACATTCACATATAGTATGTGTACTTAATGAATAATATTTTCTGAATACTCAAATAAATCAATGTCACTCATATTGATTTATTTGAGTACTCAGAAAATATTTAAAGAATATTAGTTAAAAATATATTAGAATCTGCAAAAACAATGTTAATATAAATAAAAATTTTTTTCCCGTGTGTTCCAAGAGAGAGAATTAAAATCAATTCATTCACATTCAATTTTTCAAGAAAAATTATTGTTTTCATGGATCTACTAAAATTAATGTTCAAAGGCTAGGGTGTAAAAGCTCAGCCATAATAATAAATCTAAACCATTATTCATTGTTTATTATCCTTTTCATGATTTTATTTTGCATCAACATGGAATCCCCTCAAACACAGGTCCATCTTAGTCTCAATAAGTGGGACCAAGATAAGTTGCTACTGAAAAACTTAACTTGGTCTCACTTATTGGAATGTTCCTTAGGCAGAAATCTAGACCACACTTAACAGCAAAAAAGTGCATTTCCTGAATGTAAATATAATAGTTGAAGATTCTGTTATATCACATCATTATACAGAAAACTAATATTTAGGGCAATTTACATTAAGAATTTATTATGTAATTCAAAACAATATAAATTTGCAGCATTCCATGGCAATCTATGTTCTTTTTAAGTGAACTCTAATAAGCTGTTTCACAAAAAAATGACAATATAGAATTGCAGGCTTCATCAAATAACATAGAAAATATAACATAAAAGCATTTGAATTCAATGAAATTGCCATTTTATTATGTTTATGGAAAACTGAACATCACTATTTGTCTAATGGATTGCAACATGATAAAATATTAGCTTACAAACTAGAGGATCCAGATTCAATTCCAGTTTACACATTAAATTTTTTCTGAAATGAATTTGGTTTTGAACTAATGAATCCATTTATTATTTTATGACCAATCCTATTAGGAATTGGCATATTAGCTGAGTGAATACACTTTGTTTCATTCCTAAGGACATGGAATTGAATCCATTTCCCATTTGAAATATATATAGGATAATTCAAAATTATTTTTGGGGTTTCTTTGATCTTTAATTTTCAAATCAGAAACAATGGAAAACTGCTTACAAAAAATGAAAGTGCAATTTAGAAAGTTTTATTTGACAATGCTGAACTCATTACATTGATGACTGAGAGATATGACATCATACTTCAAAATGAAAAATATTCAAGAGAAAGCAACATAGAGATTAGAAAATCCTCACACCATTTGCATATTCAAAAGAGATACCAGAATATATTTTATCATGTTTGGAAGTTCTGGCACCCTTTTTCTTTGTGAAAAACAGTGAAAGTGATGACCTATTAAGGACATAGTACAACTGTAACTATTATCTCAGTTGGAAGATCATAAACCAAATGTATGTTCCATTAAGATGTTACACTACCAAATTGGCTTCTTGTTTGTCTGAGAATTTCTTAATATCCATTTCTATGCACAGGATTGAGAGTGGACCAATTTCATGACATTCATGGCTCACTTGATATTACATTGTTTGATTTCTTCTTGTGAGGATAAATGAAGGACATGGTTTATAATATCCTTGTAACTTCCCTCAATGAAATGAAATACAGAACTGTTGCTGAAATAGAAACTGTTACACTGCAAATACAGGAGAACATATATTGAAATATTACATGCCATGAAATGCATGCATGTTGAAGTTATTTGGCATTCTGCAATATTGATTCCATAGATAATAAAACATTTTCAATTACACTTTTATATTTTATAAACATTTTTATTTTGTTTTTTCCAGTTTGAAAATATAGAGTAGGGAAACCCCAACAAAAGCTTTGAATCATCCTGGTATATGGCATAAAACAAAACATATAATGAAATTAGTAAGTTATATTTCTCCATATTAAAAAGGTGTTCTTTAAACATTTGATCATTATAAGTTTCTCAAAAAAGTGGGCAAAGCACTAAATCATATTTTCAGTATGAATTATATTTGCTCATAAAATCAGTTTTTTAAATTGGGATTGACTTGCATTGTTAATTTCATATTGGAATAATTATGGAAATGTGAACAACTTTCTAGTAGCATTATCCAATAAAAACATATTCCATAGTATATGCATATCTTGTTATTGCAGCAGTTATGCATGAGACCACTGCTGCAAAGTAAATCACAACCTTTTTTCATTTGTTAATGCATATAAATGTCTAAAAACATATTTATACTATTATTCATTAAGTATTCAATAGCACTAAGCCTAAAAATCTCAACCAGGTAGCCAAGATTTAAGTAGTCATGTATCACCTTAAAGGACTAGGTTCGATTTCAGGTCTTGCACCTTTAGTTTTTAAGTATGGTGCTGGATTCAGCCCATCTGTGTGTTAATTTAAGTTTTATTCTAGGTATTATTTTGCAGATAATTTTCATTTTGAGATATAAAACAAAAACATGGCATTATAACTAAAAAGTGCCATAAAGGAAGGCATGCCTATAAACGGATTTATACCTAGATATTTGGATATACATAATACTTATAAATATTGGATTTATGAAGTTTTGTACATAACTGATAATTTTTAATTTCATTTTTTTTAATATCAATTTTATGTTTGATTCATTTTTGATGCCAATTGATATGATTTATAATTACTTCATGTTTTCTGGTATTAAACTATCATGTTATTTAAAGATTATCTACATGAAATCTATTAAATATTTTGGTTGTTCATTTTAATTTTAAATTTTAAATTAATTTACCTTTCATGTCCATTCATTAATGCTAATCCAAGAGGAGTATTTCCATCTTTATCTCGTATATCAATATTTTTCATTTTCTGAAAATTTTATTTCATATTAAATATACTTTATATATAATGAAAATTAATTATAGATATTCAAAAAATAGTACCAAAACTAAATGCATGCAAGAAATTGTGGCACCACGAAATGCTGCTCTGTGTAATGGTGTCTGACCATAGTTATCTGCTATTTCCAAAGAAACAGATCCCATTGAACTTGTGAGCAAAGCAACCAATTCAATTGGATCAATTTGATGAGTATATTCAGGACTGAAATAAATATAATTATTAAAAAATATAATTTGATAATTTCATTTTATTAAATCTGTAATTTATATCTTAATTTTAGCACCATCTCAAAATTAGAATATTTATTAATGATTAAATCAAAGAGTGGCATCATCTATGAATCAATAATTAATCTAGAATTTTTTATTAATTTATCTGAAGAAAAAAATCTGCCTCTGATCTTGGACTGAGGCAATTTTTTCTTCAGATATATTAGTTAAAAATTCTAGTTTAATTATTAATTCATAGATAGTGCCACTCTTTGATTTAATCATTAGTAAATATTCTAATTATGAGATGGCACTAAAATTAGTTTAAATTATTTCCATTAAAATTTCTATTAATCATATGAAGGGATAAAAATATGTCAAGTATTAAGTTCATTTATCTTTAAATATTTACTTACTGTAGGATGTATCACAAATTATTATTATATTAGTTACTACTTACTGATTAATATCAATAAATGCATAATGGAGAGGAATCCTTCCATATATATCACATATATCTGTTTTACTACCAGAATTTAGCAAGAAATCTTCAATAGTGTAAAATACATCAGCACCATCCATATGAGAATTGACTGCTAAATGAAGAGGTGTTTGCTTTTCATTATTAAGTGAATTAACTGATGCTCCAGCTGTAGTTAATGCTTTAGCAGTTTCTAATACTTCTGAATAAGAAGAAAAAAATTAGAAATGATAATTCTGAAAATATAATAAATAATTAGATAAAATATAATAAAATGAAAATAATAACTCTTAATTCATACCCATATGTCTACGAGTGACTATATAATGTAGTGGAGAATAACCATTTTTAGGATCAACATCATTAGGATCAGCTTTATGTTGTAGTAAAAGCTGTATCACTTTATCAAAACAATTTTCCCTATAATTAATTTTTAAAAATAAGAAAAAAATAATATATCTATTTATATAATAAAATAAATTTACCTTGATGATAAAATTATTGGACTTGCATTATCGTCTTTTTCTGATCTAATATTCACATTACAACCAGCTTTTATCTAAACACACAAGAGAAATTTTCTTAATCAGTGAAATAATTTTTAAATTATGAATTACGAATCATATAACAATACTTACAAGTTTCTCTGCAGCAATAGCATTTTTATTTTTTATAGCAACTATTAATGGTGTTTGCTTTTCAGAATCTAATGCATCTAAAGGTGGATGATGTTGTAATAAAATATCAAAAATTTTGGAATAATTACATTTTGCTGCCAAATGTAAAACAGTAGATATATCTGCATAATAAAATATAATGCTTTAAATTTTTAAAAAATATTTTTTTTTATAAATACTTACTATTTAACAGCACTAAAAATAGAAATTTATTTTTAACTTTAAAACATTTTTGATGTATATTGAGGTCATTCTCAGTATAAGCATGTAGAACTAATCTTTAAAACTAAATTTCTATTTTAAGTGTTTTTAAAGAGTAGAATATTTATAAAAAAGCAGAATAATATATTGAGAATACATAATGCTGAGCCAGCAATGGATAAACAAGATAAGAAAATCTTAAAGAATTTTAATAAAATATTGTCTAGAGCAGGGCTGTCCAATCCGTGGCCCATGGGCTGCATGCAGTCCACCACTGTAATGAATGTGGCCCAACATAAAATCGTAAACTTCCTTAAAACATTGAGATTTTCATGTACAGTTTGTTCAAAAAGATAGTCACCTGCTTAGCAGGGGCTGATCTTATTGGAAGTTGATCGGTTATAACGTCTGTCAGTTCAAACAGGTTAAAAATAAGGAGTTTTGAAGGAGTAATGTTTATAAACTTGTTTCTTGTTGACAAAAAATTATTGATTGTGATAGTGTTTATTTTCTAGCATAAAATTGTTTTTGTTCATTTTTATGAATAGCTTAATTGTATCCTAATCCTACTCTGATAGTTTTGTCAATTTTAATAACAAACTATTTTTATCTGTTTTGGCTTCAGTCAATATTATTTAGCATATTCAAAACTTGTATAAAGTTTTGTATTTGCTGAAAATAGTTTAGAATAGAAAAACTAGTTTAAAAACAGTTATTAAAATGTGCTTTTCTGAATAGCTATTATATCAATAATATAATTGATTAAGATTGAAAATAAATTTAGCTATCTAAAATATAATATAGAAAAACACAATTAAATTATTAACCATATCAATATTTATAATTATAATAATGCAATTAAGTTAATAAAAGAAGAAAATAGTTATATATTCTTATCTTTAATGAAAAAACATTAAAATAAAAAATTTAAAAAAACAATTAAAAATTAAGGATAAAAATTTATACATGCCTTCTCCTTTACAATTCTTTAAAGGAATAGATATATTACACTTCAGTTCTTCCACAAAAAACTAATTACAATTAATTATAAAAAAATATATATACATATTTTATAAAAATTAAATATTAAATATATACACATACAAATTAACCAGTAATTCAGTAGTATATATATATGTAGCTATATATAGTATTCGTATTAAGTACAAAAATTGCAAAAGTTTCTTTTCCACATTTCGTCAAGAGTGTTTTTGTTTTGCATGTTTACTTAAACATGCTTCTCTTTCCATCATTGTGCGTATTTGCAAAAGTTAGTAATTTGCATTCAACTGAAATGATCAGAAAATCCTTCTAACACACCGTCTTCTTCATTTATAGAATTTTCTTCTCTTCTTGACTGGATCAGATCACTCAGTTTGATAACCTGCCTGTATTAAAAAGTTTTTATCAATGTTGACATATTCTTCAGCATTTACGAACATATTAATGTCTTGAAACTGTCCTTTAAATATCTGAATTACCAACATATTAATGTCTTGAAGCTGTCCTTTAAATGTCTGAATTCCATTAAGGTGCGATACTTCAGAAAATTCTTCCATTCCTTGTTCAGGATGACTAATGGTTTCAAAATCAAAACCACTTTTTCCTTTATAAAATGGAAAAAATTATTATTTTTCCATCTTATACATATGTTTTTTTATTCAGTGAAATTTTAAAATGTTTTCCGTTTCCGCGTAATACAGATATTTTCTTTGATATTTCTATGGAAGTTGTTCGGGAATAAAAATATTTTCCATGTTGAGCACGTTTCCGGCTTGTACAGTGTCCAATTTACACAGGTTTTACTGTATTTTCTTCATATAATCAAATAATATTTTTCTTATTCGATGAGATGTAAAGAATGCAAAACCAGATATATAGAAAAGAATTCCACTGATGTACAATGCATATTTATATTGATATCTTCCTTCGATTTTTATCACATTTTATATCATCTATACCTTTACTACACACGAAACAGTTGTGTCGTGTAAGCAATGTTGTCGAATTTATATCTAATGACATCTTCACATAAAGACAATTTCTTTTATTATTTATTTTTTGGAAATTTAACAAGATAATTAGACATTCATTTGAATAAGTCAAGTAAAAATAGACATTATGCAAGATACTAAATATCTATATAGTTAATCTGTGTTATACAGAGTGAAGAAAAACTTCGTCATTAAAATTTTGTGTACTGATAGGGGACCTCGAAACAAGTCGAAAATGTCCAATGAACACATGGCCTAAATGGCACCGTTTTCAAGTTATAACAATTTAAAGCTAGCGATTCACCATCGAGTACACAAAGCGTCACGACGCGTCTCATTGCATCGCTCTCCTACTAACTACCGGGTTAGTAAGAAGGCGAGCGACGCGATGCGACGCGTCTTGGCAACGCGACGCATCTTGACGCTTTGTGTACTTTGTATATACAGTATTACGAAGTTTTCCTGCACCCTTATATCAAAGTTTAGAATAACTTCAAATATTTGTTTAATTTAAATGTTTAAATCTTTTAATTAATTAAAATAATGCATTCAACTGTCTGTCAGGACATGCCAGTATAGTTAAGTATAATAAAATGAAAAATTAGGCATTTCTCTTGATGAATAATCCCGTTATTACATAGATCATTCAAAAACTGATAAAGATTTTATTGGAATCATTAAAAATAATATTAAATCTAATTAACTTTAAAATAATGTAACATTTTAACAAATATGAAGTTTACAGAAACAATAAATTAAATCAGTTCAATGAAATTTAGCAAACGGATCAATTTTCGCCATGGGTAAGGCACAATATCACAGCAGGAGTAATCTCAATATGCTTGGAAGATAATCATATTTTTTAAATCGGACGGAGAAAAGATAAGCAGATTAACAAATTCGTTTTAGATTTCTACTCTTCTGGTGGCCAAACAAACTGGCAGAATAGAACTTGGCCCATTTTTCGACATTTATGTTTTGGTTGGGATTAAGTATACAAAATATTAATAAAAACTTTAATGAACATAAATGGAATTTAGTTCCTGATCTCGATATAATACAATTAATTAACAAATATAAAAACATTGTGATCATTTATTATTTAATTCTGTTTTGATGCCTAAATTCTCATTAATTTTTATATTCAACGTAAACTATACAATTTTAGAAAAATTTATAACAAATACTGATATGAAAAATAATCTCTTTTAATATTTTAATGCCATAAATTATCATTTATAGGAAATATAAAAATATAACTTATTCCTCGAAATTCTGGTAGTTTCTTAGTAAAGATTGGTTATTGTTAGTCATGGTTTATAAATTTATTTATGGGGATTGTCTTAAACGATCTCTTCTTACGATTTCAAGAATACTAGGAGTTCTTCCTCTCCTACTAACAAAACATGAAATAGCAAGAAGTATGAATATTATGAAAGGTATTGATGTAAGATAATTCCAGATAGTGTACATTCTAAATATGCTCTTCCGTATACACGTTCCATTAAGAATACTGGAGTATAGACAGGTTTTCTATAGACCAATGTATGGAAACTGTTATTAATAATGCTAACATTAACATCTAGAAAATGGACATTGGTATTAGACTGCTGTTCTAAGCAGATGTCCAATCCGAGAGAGTAGTTCTGAAAAAGATTCATAATAGAGCTTACTTCGGTGGAACTTTTACAAATGATGAATATATCATCGACATATCTTCCAAAGAACCTGGTATTAGCATAAAGAGTAGAAGATATCTGTTGTTCACAATTAGCATAAAGAGATAAGAGCAGAAAGAGTAGAAGATATCTGTTGTTCACAATTCCTTACAACCAGTTCTGCTATGACCCTAGCCATAGGAGCACCAATGGGGACACCTCTAGTTTGCCTATAATAATAATTATTGTAAGTGAAGAATGAGTTGTATATTAAGAGGTGGGAGATATCCCTTAACGTAGCAGCAGATACATTTAAGCCGGATGTATGTTCCAAAAGAAAATGATAGAGGCATAAACACGCAGGTTCAAACAAAATCAATGGGAATAAGCTAATATAATCTGCAACAAGCATGGTATCATCTTCAAGATTATAATTAAAAAGAATGCTGAAGTTGAAAATATTGCTGAAGTTGTTGAAGTTGTAAATATTGTAAATATGGTAATATTTTTAAATTAAGTAATCAAATATTGTTCATTCTGAATTTGGAGTTTACTGACAAGGATTTGTAAATAAAAGTTTTTTTTTTATTAATGATTTTATGTATGTAATGTTGCTATTAACTTGTTTTAGAGTTATTTGTATGTGGATTTTTATAATTTGCAGTGTAATAGTTAAGATTTTTTAATTCTGTTTTAAATTTTGTTTAGCATGTGCTGATGTGTGCATTTATATTGATTTTTCACACAAACTTGTTGAAAAAATTAAATATTACAACTGAAATTTGATTAGGATTGAAATGTGTAAATTAAAAAATAATAAACCAAAACTGCATATAATATTTACGTAACAATTCTAGAAAACAGCACTAGATTGCTGTTCAACATAAAATAACTAATACTTTATTAACGTTTTCGATCTTTCGGCCATCTTCAGATAAAGAATTAAATATTCGAAAAAAAGAATATACAGTTAGAACAAAAACAAACAAATCAAACATGATGACATCATTCAATGTGTAAATTAGTTTTATTATTATTTAATTACTAAAATAGATGAATAAGATTGTGTCATTGAATTGAAAAAAATTGTATCATTGTAATTGATTTTATATATTTCAGATTTACAAATGGATAAATAGAATATTTATATTATTTTATAAAATAAAATACTCATAAATGAATAACTGCTAAGAAAAATTCTCAAATTGCACTTATAACATTTTTAACTACTTTTATATTTTTTGCCCTTAGTACAACTCAAACTTTTACAGAACAAATTTGAATTTTACTGATTATGGCAAAGAATAAACAAATGAAGAATGAAATGGAAAAAAACACAGTCATACTTCATCTTACATCATTAATTCATTCCAAGACTTGCAACTTATAAGGTCTAGACCATTTTTTAAAAAGAGTTTATTTGATTTAAATCAAAAAACAATTTAAATCGAATAAACTTTGTATAAATAACCCTGTAATGTTACTAATATTCCTTTTAAACTTTTAAATAATTTTATAGATTATTTTGCATATTTTAACATTTTGCACTTTTTAGGTGATTTTTAAAATTTGAGTTTTATGTTCAATGACTGATGTAACAAAAAGTTATATAAACTGATGTTAAGGCTAGGTCTCAAAGGCATAAAACTCAGCATCAATATGCTGATGAAAATGTGTCACATACAAAATGTCAGATGTACCAACGTTCAAATCAAAAGTGTATGACATGACATAAATAAAATCATGTCATTTAGCTATTGGCTAATTAATGTGATGCAATTAAAGTTAGCTGATTCAACATGGATAGTGAAACTCCAGAATTATTTTATTTATCAATGGCTTCATTCATAAATTCATTGAATGTCATGGTTCTGCAGTTACAAAATTCAAAATCTAAAAGAACTGTATGAATGCACGACATGTATCATTTCAGAGAACAACAAAGTTTCGACAAACAGCTCACACCCTAACTGGACGAACGTTCAATGTACTTTTTTATGCGGCGTAGAAAGTTGAACAAAAGTCAACTTTGGTGTAAAGATGCAGCCTCTAGCCATATAGCAGAAGTGACATCAGCATTAATATATTGGCATATTTACATCATGCTTTATGCCTGTGAAATTGTCTTTTATAGACTTATTTTTTCTTATTAGTAACAAAAAAATTGATGTAAAGTCAAAAATAACATAAATTGAAATGATTTAAACCAAAGTATGACTGTACTAGGGTAAAGATTTATCAAATAAAATGGATATAACAAATCAAGAATATAGGAATATGAATATGAGCACAGTGCCTTTGCTAGATGTAATGGCATGCATTTGATACAATATTTCTCAGCATTTACATCAACTAGCTCTTTTATGTTTTCAAGATTTTTTGTTGCCACAGCATAAATTATGATTGATTATAATATTTCCATAATTACAAGTGAAATTTATGAATTTTCCTCAAGAATAATTTATATATGAACATATTTTGTTCAAGAGATAGAGATGATGATAATTTTGTGTGACTTAAATATGACTGCATATCACTTTTATAAAAAGTTATATATCAAAAATTTTATTTGATTTAAAGAAATTTGTATATTTTATTTATTATATTCAAAATATGGAAAAATGATTTATATAGATATATATTTTATAATATGAATATAGATAGATATTCAGAATTTTTAGCAATGAATATTTAGTTAATAGATATATTTTTTATAAACTTAGTCAAACTTTCATCATTTCTTTTATTAATTTTAAAGATAGTTCCCAACTTTATGAGTTATTTTGGTCATGGAGTGTCTTGTAAAGCAAGAACTCATAAAATAGGTATTTATTTCCTTTATATTAAAAAAAAGTTCATTTTCGGCAATGAAATTTGATGATAATAAAATTAAGTAAATATCAACAAATCAACAGTTTATGATTAAATAATGATCTATTTACCTAAAGTAATGAAAGGTAGGTTTAAAATCAAGTTAATTATAACAATAAAGAAATTATTTGTCTTACAGATGTTTTTATTTTTTTTTATTTAAAGAATTTTTATTTTTCATCATCAACTGATCAGTAGATCAGCTTTTCACAGATGGATTACTGTCTTAACTTTCATTCCAGATCATTTTTATTTACTAATGTTCCTCTGATAAAACCATGGATGGCAGAGGAAATGCTGCTTCTGTTTTTCAGTCTGCCATTTTGATTTTTATCCATTTTGCAGCAGATGACAGAATGTCTAGTATGAGTGACTATCATACATGTTTGAAATGCTGTATTTATGAATGTTTAACACCTATTTATTGCAATTAATATTCATGTTTTTGATTTTTCTTATATAATTGTCGAAAAAACTCAAATGTGAGAACTGCTGTACTTGAAATGCTTTCAGATTAAATCCTTTTTCAAAATATACTAAAATAAACTTATAAGCATAAAAATACAAGACATATTAGTTGTAAATGAAACAATATAAAATTTTAATTCAAAATTATAAATGAAAAAATTAAACATAACAGAATATAAGCTATCATATATCCTTCTGATTATGACTGCTTTTACTATGTATATAAGTTATACTCCAAATAAACAGCACTTCAAGCAGTTAGTTAACAAAATTCTTTATTTAAAGCAAACGTTTTTGGTGTACTACACCCTCATCAGGCTCTTTAGAATACCTCTCTTTTCAAAACAAAAGAACATCGTTCTATACATTGCTATGACAACCGCAGCTTGTTAGAATCACATCGTTTATGTTCCATTAACAATTCAAAAAACTTTTTTACGAACTATGATAACGTTTGAAATTCAAAATTATATTTACAAATAATAAAATTATTTTACCATATAACTATACTTATAATGCTATTATAAAAACACTACTACCACGAACGCACATTTTACATTAATTAGCCTATACACAGTACAAATAGTTTTAAAATATACCGAGCATACATCGGTCTAGTTTTATAGTCCTACTATCTTCCTAACATTCTTAATTTTTCTTCAAAATGTACTTCCAAGATTAATGACAAGGTGAACTGGGAGCTACCCTTAGCTTGGAAGTACATTTTGAAGAAAAATTAAGAATGTTAGGAAGATAGTAGAACTATAAAACTAGACTGATGTATGCTCGGTATATATTTTTAAAACTATTTGTACCGTGTATGGGCTAATTAATGTAAAATGTGTGTTCGTGATTGTAGTGTTTTTATAATAGCATTATAAGTATAGTTATATGGTAAAATAATTTTATTATTTGTAAATATAATTTTGAATTTCAAACGTTATCATAGTTCATAAAAAAGTTTTTTGAATTGTTAATGGAACATAAACGATGTGATTCTAACAAGCTATGGTTGTCATAGCAATGTATAGAACGATGTTCTTTGTTTTGAAAAGAGAGGTATTCTAAAGAGCCTGATGAGGGTGTAGTACACCGAAAACATTTGCTTTAAATAAAGAATTTTGTTAACTAACTGCTTGAAGTGCTGTTTATTTGGAGAATATAAGCTATTTCTAATTATATAATAGATTAAAAATTTATATTAAGCAATGCACATATAATATACATATAAAATAAGAAATCAATAAATAATACCACCATATATTCTACAATCTTTATTAAAAAATTAATACTGATATCTTAATATATTCACATGCATTAGGAAGATTACTTTTGTTTGAAAGCATGTCAACTTTGTTTTATTCATAAAGTATTAAAAGGGCTAATAAAAGCTTAAGTTTATAAATAAGTACAGACCAGTTTATTAATTAATATATCCAATCAAATGTAAATATTCTTAAAAAAACGAGCAAAAAATTCATAATTTTGCCCAGCCATTTTAATAATATTTTCATATATAATTATAATTTCATATATTAACAAATTTTTAAAGCATTAAATAGCATAAAAAAATATTTTAAAATTTTATAATTTAATAAATATTTTATATTTTCTTGGTAAATTAAAAAAATTGCACAATATATAAAATATGTAAATCTTCAAATATATACTAATAGAGAATTAATTGCATAAATTACAGTGCTTATCAGTTCTCGCAACAGTTCTAATTAGCATTACTTGTAGAACATTAATGAATTATACTGATTTTTATTACTCTCTATTAAGTAGTTTGCACAGTAATGTATTTTTTCATTAAAACTAACAAATTTATTTTGTGATGTATAAGTACGAGAGATATATATACTACTTAGGTAAGCCATAGTTTAAAGGGAATTTACTATGTAGGCATCATAAAAACAAACTGATGGAAAGAAAAGTAATGAAAGAAATCAATACAGGAGTGATGATAAAGTTATGTTCTTTAATAACTTAAAATTTTAAGCAAAGATCCAATAACGAACGATGAGTAAATACATTCCAAAAAAAATCCTCATTAACACTAGTCAATCCCAACATTTATATAGTTATATATTATAATTAACAGCTTTCCTTAAAGATAAATGAAAAAAATTATGATAATTCAAATTGAAAAACAATCACATAAAATATAATAATATTTTATGTGATTGTTTTTCAATTGATTTTAAGGAAGCACAATAAATATTTACCCTATACACGTCTAAACACCACTTTTCATACCCTGAAGAACATTAAGCCATCTTTAGCATTTACGAAACGAGCGGGTGTATACGTTATCCCGATTTACAATAATGATAATAACAGGAATGAAGTATATGTTGGCAGCATGACAAGATTGCTTGCAACTCGCTTGAAAGAACACCAAAGGGATATAAGAAACACCAATTTCTCTACTGCCCTCGTAAAACATTACTATGAATATGACATAAACATCCATTGGGTTGAGCCCGTGTAGTTAGGAAATACGATAAAGCAGAAGATATTAAAACAGCTGAAGCTATAGTCATTGCAGCATTTAGGAAGAAAATCTATGTAATCAATGATAATCAACCAGTCAATGTACCGACACAATGGTTTTTGTGAAATGTAATGAGCTATGTTACCGCAATTGTTTTAATTATAATTATTTTTATTATATGTAACGCATTTTTGTTAAATTTATATACATATAAATTATTTTTCAATTAATTTTATTTTGTATAGGCATAATGCTGAATTTTAACATATTATGTATGTATTCTATTCTAAACATTTAAATTGTATAGAGTTCTTATGTTCTAAGTCGTTATAACATTGTTTTTGAGTTGAAGATGGCTTAATAAAGTCGAAAGGGCTTCTCTCTTATGAATGTTTTTTTCCACTGTGAATTGGTGCTGAATTAGATTTATAATTTTAGAAAAAAGTGGAAGTTTATCCATATTATTAATGCAATTAAGCTGAGCCAGCTATTACTATGTCTTTACCCAGCTATATTAACCAAAGTAAGAAAAGAGTTTGAATGCAGGAATCCTTAATATAGTAATATTGTTCAAATAACTTCAGTAAACATATTTTAAACAAATTTAAACTCATTACATCATCATTGATCATAAGGATCTATTATAATTTAAAAATAAAAATTGTGGACCATATAATCATAAGGACTACTGTTTTATTTGTTAATCATCAATAGTACTTTTGGGCATTAGCCTCATTTAGTTACATACATCTCTGTTTTATTTAAACAACTTTTGAAACTTTGAAATACAATAATTGACCAATAATTTACATTCTGTAAAAGTGTGAATAAGTGGCATAAACAATTATAGATAGGGTAAAGTTAGAAGAGATGGTGCAGCTAATTATATTCACATTCTGGAGCCAAGATGGCATTGTGATAATGATTACAGCATACAATAACTGCCATTCATGTCAACAGCAACAATGCTGATGTGCTTTATCTAAGATAATTAAATAATTCACATTATATTTCAGCATATTTACAGAATTTACAACTGTTTTTCTATAATAAAAATATAAATTTCAGATTAAACTTTCATTCAGACTGCACCATAAAACAAATAAAACTACACAATAGCCCTTTTGCAGTCAAAAGATTTTTATTCAGAAACGTTTTCAACGCTCTTGGCATCTTCCTCAGCTGAACAGCTGAGGAAGACGCCAAGAGCATTGAAAGCGTTTCTGAATAAAAATCTTTTGACTGCAAAAGGGCTATTGTGTAGTTTTAAAAATTTCAGAATGAGGGATTTTTTTAAAGTAGCTATTATGTATGAAATGAAGTGTCTTTTTAGCAACATTCTAAGCCTAAATTAAGATCATGCATTTAATCAGTAACGAACACATGCCAGCTTTAAAAAGTTAAAAAAAAAAAATCATCTCACTCAATGTAATTGGATGAGATTTTTTTTCAATTTTTTTTTAAATTATTCATTTTGTTACTTTTTCATTTTACTTAATTAATTTTTGACATTATTTTTTGCATATGGTTCCATTTAAGCTACTTTGAATAATAAAAGTTTTTGGTTATGATTATTAATTATTTTATGAGTAAACAAAAAAAGGTACACCATCTCTCTCGGTTTCACCCTATATATAGAATGTCCAAAAAATAATAGTGGGTTTCATACTGTTGTTATGAGACATGATAAGCAGTATGGCTGGAAAGTATTTTATATGAAATCAGTAGGGCAATAAGTTTGCAGCAGTCACCCTGTTGCACACAAGAAACAGGAGGTGTTACAGAAAAGCACTTTCTGTAACACCCTGTTTGAATTGAAACATTTTGTATTGTCTGATTCATATTGTAACTACAAATAGCTGGTGTCATATTGTCTTGTGTGCAATATCATTTGGATGTGTTAAACATTCATTTTCCTGGATGGTGGATTAGACAACAATTCCTTGGCTTCCACAAAGCCTAAACCTTACCCCATTGTATTTCTTTTTATGGAGTCATGTAAAAACATTGGTTTAGAGCAAAAAGATTCAGGATCTTGTCCATATGAAGGAAAAAAAAATCACTGTAATAATTGCAAGCATTATTCCAGATGTTCTTGCTTGAGTGTGACTGAGATTGAATATAGTTTTGATGTGTGCTATGCTGTTAATGGTATACACACACATTGAAACATTGTAATGCTTTAAAAAAAAAACATTCATTATTAACAGCAATAAAAATATTTCAGAGTATATTGTATAATGTTTCTTGCCACATAAACTCACACCAAACATCACCATTATTTTTCAGACACCTCATATATGTAGGTAGACCTTGACTTATAATCATTCATACTTATAATAGCAATTTCACTGATAAATTATTTGAATTATCAATACAATTGACAAAGACAGTGTCCCTGATCAATGATCTGATATTCAGAAAGCATCTTTTTGGTGTTTATTAACTTTATTACAATGAAATGGAGTGTAATAATATTTGTAGTGGGCAACCCACAAATTTTGGGCATTTCCACTTATGATAGTAAGATTTGAATCAAATCCCACTGTAGGTCAAGGACTATCTATATGTATGTATGTATGTATGTATGTATGTATGTATGTATGTATGTATGGTATGTATGTATGTATGTATGTATGTATGTATGTATGTATGTATGTTCTGTATGTATGTATGTATGTATGTATGTATGTATGTATGTATGTATGTACTTTTTATTTAAAATCTAAAAAAGATATTTAGGATTATGATATACAATAAATTACCACGTTATCTTTAGCTAATATTATATATCGAACAATAACAAAAAAATCATATATATGCATAATTCAAACCAACAGCACTTAAGCAGGAAAATATTTTTTTTTTTTAAATAAAACATTTTTGATAAGATACTTGATCTCTTCAGCCACACACCATATGAACACCTATAGATACACTAATATATTTAAACGAAAACAATAAAGATACACTGGTCCTCCCTCTCCAGACGTTTATGATTCAATCATCATTTCCCACTAAGTGTTTTTCTTCTGCTTGCTAAGTTTGTATATATAAACTGGTGAGGAGGAAAAATAATAATATTGTGTGTGTTATCATTCCAATAACTTCAGTAAATACATTTTAAATAAATTTAAACGAATTACAGTCCATTGATGTTAAAAAAATTACCACATATATAGGCTATATATGGTAATTTTTTGTTTAATATACTATCAATACTAGTACTACAAATTTATAATTACATATATTTGTGACATTTTAAACAATGGAAAATTATGCAATACTTGTGTTCATTATCTGCCAACATTCAGACATGTTTATCGAATGTTAAAGATATTTTGAGCATCATGCCAAAACTAAAAAATATCTTAACAGAAGAAGATTATTAACCAAACTCTCTATTTCTTGTTTTTTATAATAAATGAGTTAAACTGTGTTGTAGCTAGTCATCATGTTTAGAATGTAAAAATGAGGATGCACAAAATGACATACAAATGAGAATGCAATAAATGATGGCACAAAATTAATTAGACGTTAATAGTGCAAATTATTTAAAAATAATTATTATTATTAAAACCAAGTAATTTTATATCATCATTTATTGCATCCTCATTTTTATATATAATAAATAATTTATTTATCTGAAGAAAAAAGTGCAGGTATGGAAAATATAGATATAAATGATTATATGTTTGCATGCATAAATCATATATATATATGTATTAACTCATTATTTATGAATGTTGTTATAGGTTATAAATGATAGAGTCCTTATTATTCCACATTAGATACTCATGATTAGATATTTCTGTTTGATATTCACCAATGTATCACTTGTTTTTCTATGTTCCAACTTTCCTTGAACACTGCCTTTTTTTACATTTAAATTCATCTATTATTATCTATCTATTATCTCCATTCAGTTTGATATTTTCTCTCATATAAAGATTAGGTTATAGTATTATATATATTGTTTAATCTTGCATTAGGTTTTATGTTCTGCAATTCACTTTTCTAATCATCATCTTGTTACTCTTATGTAATAGCTAGTTCTATCATTTGCTATGTTTGTAATAGGTACTTTATAAACTCTTATTTTTCTTTTGTACATCTTTTCTCTTTATTGTTTCTTATACATTGGAATATTATGGGGTTTCTGCTTTCTATCGATGTGATATCTCTTGGTATATTAATTGCCCATGTTTGGAGATACTGACATATTTATTATCCTTTTGTTTCTCAAGTGAATTTGTAAGTGTATTAGCTTGTTAATAGAATTTAAAAATATTTTGATTCTCAAATTTGTAATGTCTCAAAACTTTCACCGTCATTGTAATGTGTATACATTCAGTTTATCTGCTTCAGTGCTTTCAGTTTTCAGCCATATCTTCAAAGTATGCGTTAAAACTATGCACTTGCTATATTGGTGAATTTTTATGCTTTCTGCTAATCAGAGATTTTTTCTAATGTGCAACTTTAATATATATACACACATTCACAATATTTCTAATTGAAATCTTTTCACTTCCTTTTTTTTTAATATTATATACAAAATTTTTTAAACAAATGTGATTTCCATATATTTATTGTTTCACGAAATAATTCAAATTATATTAACATATTCTTGCCTACACTGATTAATATAGATGTTAATTGCATTGAAATGATTAGTAAAATAACTGATATATCTGATTATAAAAATGTAAATTTTGGAATATTAATAATATATAATATGTATTTGAAAAGACTGATAATTTAATCATCAAATGATTGAATTATAAATACATAACTGAAATGTTTGTTAATCACTAGAGTTATTCAATAAATTGAAATAATGATTATATAAGATTATATATAATCATTCTTCCTTTCATAAGAAACAAATATCAGCAGATCAAATAAATCATCTTAATGATTATAAGTTATACAATAAGTTATACATTTTTCTTTAGCCAAAATGTATCAAAAACTGTTTATAATAAAATCTCAGTTATTGTATATTTTATCATCATCAAACTTTTTAATGAAGTTTATTGAAGATTTGGATTTCATAAAAATGTCTACATCAGGATCCCCAAACTACAGCATGTGAGCCTTATCTGGCCCATAAGATGATTTTGTCTGGTCTGCTGACATTCATTTCTTATGAAAGAAATTTTATAAATATAAATACAGGAAGGAATTAAATAATTTTAAAATATCAAAAATTATTATAAATCTTCATAATATTTATTTTCTGAATTTAATAAATAATGTCATTCAAATATCATAATTCTTTGAAAAAATATTTCATTGTTTAATTCAGGGATCACAAAATGCCATCATTTTGTATGTTATATGTCAATTAATAAACTGGTGAATCACAAGTACTTAGCAAAGAAAGATTTTTGTTTTTATATTTCAATGATGTTATGCTTCATCACAAACATGGCAGCACCCAGAACGCTAAAATTACTTAAAATTGAAATACAATGAAATGTTTTTTTGTACATTTTCTAAATAAAATATAAGTATTGTTTTGTCATTAATTACAGATAAATATATATTTGTTTTTTCAAAATTAAAATAAAACTGCTATAGTGATACAATTAAATATGTCACTTATCCATTTAAAAATTTACAGAGCATAATAATCTGGCAAAAAACTAGTATAATAAAACAAAATGGGCTGTTTAAAATTAATTCCATTCACCAATAACATTTTAGAAAATAAATTTTTGTCCAATTACAAGAATCCTCAATTTATTCTAATTCGACCCACCAGTCATTAGAAAATTGTCTACGCAACTTTTTTCCAAAAATGTTTGGGGTCTCCTGATCTATATCATAAATAATGAATGTTTCATATATTCATTAAGCAACTAACAATTACTATTGCTAAATACATAATTATACTATAATATAATAAATTATAATAATATAAATCCAACATACTAGATTGTTGAAAGACTAAAAACATCATATTAACTTACCATACATCCAGATAAGAGAGGAAAAAAGAAAGTAGCATAGTTAAATTAATATAATTAAAAAGAGAAAATTAAATTGAAAATGTAATTTTTTCTAATAATTTGTTATTGATAATGAATAGAATTAGCAATAAATTTAATCAGTAAGTCTGATAAGTATTATACATACTTTATTTTTATAATATAAATACTTATATTAACTATATAAGTATTTTATACTTATATAGCTAATATAGCTGCACATAAAAGATAAAATTTTATCATCTACTTAATCTGTTAAATATTCATAAAATAAAATTTAGTAACTTATGATACAATAATTTATGAATGAATAACAAAGTGTGGCTTAAAAAAAAATTTTATTAATATAAATACTTGTAAAATATTGTTTATTTGATAAAACTTCTATGAGTGATTTCACGAATAAATAATATTATACAGAAAACATGGTTTTATTTTTTCTGGCCTTTAATTTATAACATTAATTGTAAAATGATTTTCTCATTTGTTTTAAAAATATAAGAATCTCTGATTTAAACATTTTTTTTAACAAAAAATGAAAAATAAAAGATTTAACCCAAAACCTATCGAAAACATAGTTTTTCTCTGCTATTTTTAATAGAAGAGTCACTAAACTAGCACTTATAACAAGCTAACTAATTTATTCTTCAAAAATAACTTAAATTGGTAAAATATTTGAGTTTATGCTCTCTTGAGTAGAAATGAAGAGGGCTTAAAGTCAAATGTTTTACAAATGTTGTTGTAAATAAATTTGTAATATACAGACTTTGGCAATCATGGTTACAATAACAACAAATGTATAGTGATGTTTAAGAATGTATTTTTAAATGTATGCACTGAAGGTGGTTTAAAGAAAAGTGAAAACATTTTATCAAGTTGCTTTAAGTTTTTTTTTGTAAAATAAATTAGTTAACCTTCTATAAGTGCTAGTTTGATGTTTCTTATATTGAAATAGCAGAGAAAAACTATTTTAGATAGGTTTTTGTATGAAATAAGCATCAGCTAAAAAATTACAAAAACTGAAGGAGAAGTTTATCAAATGTAATGAGAATTCATAATTCTTAAGAAATGTTGAATAGCTACATCATATCAATGTTCATTTATATGCTAAAATTGCAAGTGAAGTTGAAGCAGATTCTAATGAAGATAAAAAAGAGAGGCTTAAAATCTATCACAAATGAAAAAGGAATTTTTTTAAATTAAAAAATAAGATTGAGGAGGAGTTCAAAAAGAAGATTTGCAAATACAGAATGAGCAGGATGTCCTGTATCATAGCAAAGGCTTGACATTTGGAGGTATAAATTAAGAAAGGAGTACATCAGTATTAGATGGCAGTTGTCACCTAAAATTGATACTATTAGTAATATATATATATATAGTAATTAATGATATTGTGATACTACAAGATATAGAATTCTAAAGAGAAGCCCATATGCTTTAGTAAGCAACCAACAAGCATGGGAAAATACAGCGATACAACCAGAACTAATATAGACAATTACAATCAAATTTTGAGGAAGATACCCAAATCAAACTTAAACTGCCAAATTAATCTCTTGATAATTTAACAGAAATTTTAATAATTAGAAAAATAAATTATTAAAATTTCCATTCAATTATCAAGGATTAATTTTGTAATTTAGGTTCAAACTACAGCCAAATTTAGAAGGTTATGATAGGATAGAAGCAGAATCCTGAGAAAAGGAATGGCTGTGATTATATATATATATAGTAATATCAGATGTAAAACAGAAAATTAAGAATGGCACAGAGTTAAAAAAAGTGATAAACTGAATAGATAATAAGTAAATGTATACAAGAGATGATAAAATCAAATTGATGGCTACTCTAGATAGAAAATATAGATATGGATTTCTTGGAAGAGTACATAAAAGAGTGAAATTCTAAATGACCACCTGACAGACAGACTAAATTATCAGTTAAGTACAACTTTAAGAAACAGCAATGTTCCTTGCTTCCTGAGGAAGGTGTTAATAAAATCTCTTTGTGTCTATTAGGATATACAAAACTTCATAAATTGCTAAAAATAAGACCTTGTGATGGAAAATTATGGTTTTCCCAGTATAATAGTAAAAAATATTGGCAAAATGATGCCTAGAGCACATATGAACTATGGAAATTAAATAAACAAAGGAAATCCTCAAGTTCTTTTTAAAATAAAATCATTCTTGGAGGAATGAATAGTGTTTGATTTCAAGTCCTTGTATTCTAACATATGTATAGAATTAGCATGCTAGGAATTATATAGGATGCTACTTTTATACTTACCATAAGAAGAAATAGATCCTAAAGTGATTAGAGAGAGATGTCATTTAGTCATGTATCCTCACATTTCAATAAATAATAAATTTTATCAGCAAAAAAGGGAGTTCCAATTGGAAGCCCATTAGCAGGAATACTTGCAAAACTGGCAGTGCATGAGAAGGAGAGAATTTAAAATAAATTTTAAAATTGAAAAAGGAAGTTAAACTGAAAAAGGAAATTAAAATAAGTTTTATAGAAGATACATGTATAGTATCATCATCATAAGAGTTATTAACAGATTCATTTTTGTGTAGAAATTTAAAGAGAGTGAGAGTACAACAGAAGTGGATTTTATAAATTTTAAAAATACAAATACAAAATGGTGAATATGTCACAAAAGAATTAAATCCATATCTCTGCTTTTTCCAGAAAAATAATAAACACTGCTTAAGCATGAACACACTATTTGGAAATGTTTTTGGCAAGACATTCATCCTCTTCAGCCACATCAATTGACCAAAATGTACAAAACTAAAAGACATTTAAACTACTATATCTACAAAACATATGATGGTCTTCATCTAGCAGCTGTTATTCTATCATCATTCCTATTTAAATGCTTGTCCCTTGTCTCAATGTCATTCCAAGTTATAAACAAAACAGGGAGGAATTCTATATAATTCAGCAAGCACATTAAAATAAATTCAAACATATTATAACATATTAAGAAAAAAATTGGCTGACATTCCAAATTCTTTTAAAAATAAAATTTTTTACATATATATAACATTAAAACTAAAGGAGTCACAAAGAAAATATGTGCACTATAGCTCAAGTGACCGACATGCTCGTTTGAGTAAACGGTGTTTGGAGTACCAAATTTATGCCAAAAATGTCGTATCAGATGAGAGAAATGAATATTTTTAATTTACTCCTTTAAAATTAATGACCTAAAGTATTAATAATTTATTAAACAGAAAACTAATAAATAAATAATTTATTATACACAAAATATAATAATAAAAGAACAATGTCAAAAAAACACAATTTTAATATTTTTTCTAATTTATAAAAATTATTTCTATAAAATATAACTACTTTATTACCTGGAAATTGGATAATTATAGATGTTTAACAATACTATTTGGCTTTTCGCACTATTATAATTACAAAATATAACTATGATTGTAAAAAATTCCCGGTTATAGCTTGAAATTAAAACGTTTTCTAAAATTCTCCAAAGTAAATAAATCATTTCATTTTAGAGAAATTCTTATAATAATGGTTAATTATGAAAAATTTAACAATTGAAATATAAAATTAAATTAAAATGTAGTATGAAAATAGAATATGAATGTATAATCAAACTTTTCAACACTATCAACTTAATAATAATTACATTAAAAGATTGAATGACAAAAGGACAACTGATATCCTTTTATTTATGTAATTAAAGAAAATATTTAATGTAAAATTAAATTTGTCTGATTTCTATCACTATTGTCAGAAAAAGTAAATAAACTGATACTTCAAAAATATCAAAGTATAAGTTATATCCCTTGGTGCAATCACCATAGGTTAATATGACTGCAGGAATTTTTGATTCAGAATTTTTGTTAATTAATAAATTTTTTTGAATTACATATAAAGTAGTTTTCAACTAATGACTTCTCATTACTAATATTTATGAATAACTATACATTATTCTAATAAACTTAAAAGAACACAAGGCTAAACAGAAAAAAAAAGATGCTTTTTATATATCAGACCATTGGGCCATGAATTCGAACCAATGGAAATGAATTGCCCAATCACAGAATTTATTGATTACATCACCATCACAAATATGAGTGTTTTTAAGTTGAGGCAATTGTAAGTCGAGGACTATCTGTATGTACATTAGTAAATATCTAAATCTGTTTTAATCATAAAAAGTGTAATATACTGTAGAGTTTAGCATTATATATATATTTTATTCCTTATTTTAATTTTTGATTATAGTTTAACTTTTCAATTAAGTGGAGCCTCTATTACAAAACTCAAAAAAAATCCCTCTAACAAATTAGTGACTGAATTATATATATATTTTACTCCTTATTTTAATTTTTGATTATAGTTTAACTTTTTAATTAAGTGGAGCCTCTATTACAAAACTCAAAAAAAATCCCTCTAACAAATTAGTGACTATATATGAGTGCTAATAAAAAATAGACAACTTTTGCTGTAAAGATTATTGTTTACTTTACAACATTTTAAGCACTATTCCCATTAAAATAATCCCCTCTACTGGCAATACATCATTCCCAACATTTTTTCCATTGTTGGAATGCTTTCCAGAATTCACTTTTTGTGGTGACATGCATTTTCCTGAATCTCCTCTATGATTTGGAAATGATATCCTTTCAAAGTGGTTTTAAGTTTGGGAAACAGAAAAAAGACTGCCAGTGCTAAATCTGGTGAGTAGGATGGATGGGGCACAACAGATGTTTGATGTTTTGCTAGTAACTGTGGATGAAGAGCAATGCATGAGAGGCAGATTGTCATGGTGCAATATCTAAGTCTGATTTTCCCATAATTCAGGCCTCTTCCTGTGTACATCATCTCTCATATACTAAAACTTTCTGGTACAACTCTTTGTTTGCTATCTGACCACATTATAAAATTTCATAATGGACAATATTTTTCCAATTAAAGAAAACAACAATCACCACCTTGATCTTTGACTCATCTATGCTTTTTTTTGATTAAAGAGATAATTTCTTACTGAGACAACTTCCTCTTGGTTTCAATACCACAGCCATAAACCCACATCACATCTGTTATGATGTTCTTAAGAAAATTTTCATTACTGTTGTTCAGTTCCTGACTGATTTCAACATGGTTCTCTTTCTGATCATCAGTCAATGAATGCAGCATGAAATTTGCACTGACATAACTCATCTGAAGTTTTTCAGTCAAAATTTGAAAACAAGATCCTATGCTATTGTTCACTTTGTCAGCAACTTCTTGGACAATTAAATGATGATTTCCACAAGTTATAAGCACATCTCTTCTCTGTCTGTTGATATGGAAGATCATCTAGACTTGGGATCTTCACTGATAGATGTTCTGCATCTTTAAAATGCTTAAAATACTCATACTACTATGGCTCAGAGTCCTCATATTGTTGCCAGTTGACAAACTAATTGTGCATGTGCTCACATCAGTAGATATAACTCAATGACTAATGCTCATAGTAGAACAGGGCAAATGACAGTTTGTTGTCAAAACCTGATGCTAGATGTGTTCAGTAGCTGCAGTACACTCTGTACCAATTGGTGCACTATTTAAAAAATTTGGCCTTTTTTTGAACATGCCTCATATGTATATACACTTTCCAATTATACAATTTCAAACTTACAAAATTCTCTAAAAATAAAAAACTTTCCAATATTTCAAAACACCTATTTTCTAAAACATTAGAACATTAATGATCTTTATCATATAATATATAACTGAATGTTAATAGTAAAAGTTATTGCAATCTTAATTATCATATGATGTAATCTGTACATATGAATCATATTATAATAGTTATACAGGGTATATAAAATACTTTCTGTAAGTTTATAACTGCTTAACACCAGTCTATAAATAGTTCAACTCAATAAGCACTACTAGCAGTATGCAGAAAAAAAACATTTATTCGTAGTTATTAAAAACGTTTTCGATATTTCTCAATATCATCATCAGTTACAAATTACCAACACAACGATAGAACCGTTTTTAACACTGCAGTTCTAGAACAAGAATCGATATAATTTAAAAATACATTTATAAAGAAAAAACAAACTATAAATAAAGTTTTTTGGTTACAAGCAGAATTATAAGTACAAATTAACAACTTTAACGTAGTAAATTAAAATAATATAAAATAGCTGGGCTCTTTTAAGCTGCTATCGAACATAAATATCTAGAGCCTGGGATAAATGTTATTGCAAGGTATTATAATGTTCGTGTAAACACAAAAACTGTT
This sequence comes from Olivierus martensii, assembly GCA_000484575.1. Taxonomy (NCBI): domain Eukaryota; kingdom Metazoa; phylum Arthropoda; class Arachnida; order Scorpiones; family Buthidae; genus Olivierus; species Olivierus martensii. The sequence goes on from AYEL01077045.1 coordinate 27,958, forward strand.
TTATTGGGTGCTCCTTGCGTATTTCTGGACTGT
>AYEL01077046.1:0-39736 GCA_000484575.1 Olivierus martensii
AAAAAATGTTTAATGAACATATGGTCTAAATTGCACCATTTTCGAGTAATAACCCTTTAAAGCTAGCCAATCACCATCGAGTACACAAAGTATCACGATGCGTTGCGTTGCCAAGACGGGTCGCATTGCGTCGCTCTCCTACTTACTACTGGGCATTAAGAAGGCGAGCGACGCGTTTTGGAAATGCGACATGTTGTGATGTTTTGTGTACACGATTTATAACTCGAAAACGGTTCCATTTAGACCATATGTTCATTAAACATTTTTTATTTATTTTCATAAGTAGAACCTGCCCTGAAAGTTTGTCAGTGGACTTTAGGAACACCCTGTATATCTCTAGTTTACAAGTAGGCAATTTATACAACATGTATTGTTTTAGATTTATGAAAAGTAATTACATAATAATTTTTGTAAATTTTACTTGGGAATGCAATTATGGAAATCAGAGAGTATTTGGACATATATTGAGAATATCTTTTAGTTCTGAATTTCATGCAAAACTAAAGGATATTCAACTATAAGCTGAAATATTCATAACTTGAAATTTAAACTTAACCTAACATATGTATATATATATGTAGTTCTCAAATTTATTAGTAATTTGTTCTTGGAATGAACTTGTAAAGTAAGAATTTGTAACCAAGAATTGATTTCCCATAAGACAATGTTAAAATGAAGGATTTCATTCTCAGCAATGTAATTTGACCACAGTAAAATTAAATAAAAGCCAACAAAACCACTAGTTTAGATAGATAGATCATTGCTTAATCACAAAGAAATGAAAATATAGCCTTTAAAATCAAGTAAATTATAATAATGAAGAAATTATGTCTCATGAATTAATAACTACGAATAAATGTTTTTTTTTTTCTGCATACTGTAAGTAGTGCGTATTGAGTTGAACTAGTTATACAGGGTGTTCCTAAAGTCCACTGACAAACTTTCAGGGCAGGTTTTACTTATGAAAATAAATAAAAAATGTTTAATGAACATATGGTCTAAATTGCACCATTTTCGAGTAATAACCCTTTAAAGCTAGCCAATCACCATCGAGTACACAAAGTATCACGATGCGTTGCGTTGCCAAGACGGGTCGCATTGCGTCGCTCTCCTACTTACTACTGGGCATTAAGAAGGCGAGCGACGCGTTTTGGAAATGCGACATGTTGTGATGTTTTGTGTACACGATTTATAACTCGAAAACGGTTCCATTTAGACCATATGTTCATTAAACATTTTTTAAAAATGGTGCAATTTAGACCATATGTTCATTAAACATTTTTTATTTATTTTTCATAAGTAGAACCTGCCCTGAAACTTGTCGGTGGACTTTAGGAACACCCTGTATATCTCTAGTTTACAAGTAGGCAATTTATACAACATGTATTGTTTTAGATTTATGAAAAGTAATTACATAATAATTTTTGTAAATTTTACTTGGGAATGCAATTATGGAAATCAGAGAGTATTTGGACATATATTGAGAATATCTTTTAGTTCTGAATTTCATGCAAAACTAAAGGATATTCAACTATAAGCTGAAATATTCATAACTTGAAATTTAAACTTAACCTAACATATGTATATATATATGTAGTTCTCAAATTTATTAGTAATTTGTTCTTGGAATGAACTTGTAAAGTAAGAATTTGTAACCAAGAATTGATTTCCCATAAGACAATGTTAAAATGAAGGATTTCATTCTCAGCAATGTAATTTGACCACAGTAAAATTAAATAAAAGCCAACAAAACCACTAGTTTAGATAGATAGATCATTGCTTAATCACAAAGAAATGAAAATATAGCCTTTAAAATCAAGTAAATTATAATAATGAAGAAATTATTTGTCGTCTCATGAATGTTAATAATAATGAAAAATGAAAATTCTTTTAACAGATAAGCAGATGAGCTGCTTTTTTCTGGAGAAACCAGTAATGGAAACTGTTTAAATAATATGTTAATAAAATCAGACCACACTACTACTGCTTTTTAGTTGCCATTTTGATTTTTTCCAATTTCATAGCAGATAATGGAATTTTTGCTACAAACCATTTGCACTGTACTATATAACTACACACAGTTTGAAATGTTTTTTATGAATGTTTAACATTTATTTATTGCAATTAATGTTCATATTTTTGATTATTCATATTTGAGAAAAAATTCACAAATCCAGGAACTCATTAAGTAAGGACTGCTTGTATAATATTGTGTAATGAATGTTATTCATTAAATCAATTTGAAGAGACATACTTAAATCTCTAAAATAAATATTTGATTTCAAGGCAAGAATTTTGATGATATATCACTTTTGTCATGTTAGCACAATATATTAAATGCTATGTAATTTTTATTACAAATTTGCTACTAAAACTGAATTATAATTTTAAAAAATTTTTTTACAATTTAAAAATTTTAAAGTGACATTTATACATTTAAAAATTTTTAACTAGATGATTAACAGTATATGCCAAGAGAGAGAAATGTTCCTTCTTTCAATAACAAAAATCTATACGTTCAAATATTAAGAAAACATTTTATATATCAATGTATATATATACAGTATATTGCAAACTTTATGTTCAAAAATCACACCATAAAAATCTCAGCTTATGTCATAAAACCACACAAATATCACTTAATAAATTATAATATCATATAACTGAAATTTATGGTTTTCTTCGATATAGAAAACAGTCCAGATTTCAATATAAAACTTCAGCAAATTTAATAATAATTGAATCAATTCATTAAATCAAAAACAATAAAACAAACAATATGTAATTTAAACTAATTGAAATTATTCAGAAATAAATATATTTATGATAAAACAGAATAATATTTGAATATCTTATATCAAACAAATAATATTTAAAGAATGTAGACAATCTGATAAGTGATGTTTATATAAAATCTACTCAATTAAAATAAATTGGAACGTCCATTTAAGTTCAAAATAAAGTGACAAATTTATTAAAACATATGTAATGATCTTCATTCTTATTTCTATTTATTATACATCTAACTTAATATAGTGTATAATAAAGTTATAACAAACAAATATATGGTAAATAGAAAAAAATCTCTTAATTATCAATAAAAAAAAATTTTGATTAATATTTATACATAAATATAAAAAAAAATAAATTTTATCATAAAACATAATTTATCTAAATATGCAGTCATTTCAGAAATGTAGACAATCTGACAAGTGATGCTTATAATAAAATCAACTCAATTCAATTAAGAAAGTTCATTTGAATTTATAAAGGAATAACAAAGGAATTTATAAAGGAATTACAATGTATAAAATGATCATCAGTTTGAGTTAGAAAACTTAGAGAAAAATTTAAATAGTTCTCATAATGAAAACTCTTATCTGATATAATTTTTAATATATACTGTATTTAAAAAGTCTTAAATATTTTATAAAAAGGAAGAAAAACATAAGAAAATTAATTTGATTGCACTGATGCAAATATCATAAGATTTTTACTAATCAGAAGTTATAAATTTTATATTTGAATTTTTTCTTCATAAAATATTTTATTAAATCTTATTCTAATTTTAGATTATTTTTAAATTAATATATTGATTTATCTCAGATATGCTATGAAATAATATTAACATTAATAATTTAAATGTGCAATTTTATTTTGATGATAAATTAATTTATTTTTATAATTTGATTTCAAATATTTGATTTAAATTTACATTTATTGCATCAAGTAAGAATTCTAATTATGATCAATATATGCAATAATATATCAAATAATTTTGCATATGTTTAAAATTATAAAAATGATTGTAGAGATTACTTTTCTAAGCATATACTGTCAAAGTACAATATAAAAACTTTTTAATAAACTATTAATAATTAATTGCACATAATATATTTCATTAGAGTAAAATTTAAGAATTTCACAAATTTCATTTAATCAGAATATTTGCAATTAAAAACAAAATAATAATAGAGTACAAATCATCAAAATATTTAATGATGTTTATATCAAGAAAACTCACCATCTAATAAATCCTCTACAGCAATCTTGACTCCTTTGTCAAAGGCACGAGCATCTGCAGCTGTTTGAAATGTGAGACCAAATTTTTTATCTCCAGTACGCCAATGATGAAAAGTAGGCATGACTTTATTATACTGGAAATCCTTCTTAATTGTACAACTTAAGACAACCTATTAAAAATTAATAATTTCAAAATTTAAAAATTTTTATAAAGATATTTTTTATATCATCACAGTGAAATTTATTTTTGGCTAGGAAATTTTCAAACTTTATGATAATATATAATAAAATTAAACTTAATGAACATTAACTAAATAAAATTTCTATTGATATTATATACAATCTATCATACACCTAGCTCTTATGTTTTTAAAATATCCTGTAAAATTTAAGCACGTAAAGTATTTAAAATTTTGTAAAGAAATAATTAATGGAATCTGAATACAGAATTCAATACTGCACAGATTGAAAAATAATACTTTGAAGATACAAAGATATATGTTAATAATGAATAATATATATATAAAATTTTCAAATGTATAACTTTAAAAATTGATATATAGTATATTAATTTTGAGCTTATTTTCAAAATATCAAGTAAAAAGTCAGATATTTAATAAAAATTTTACTGTATAATAAAAGATTGGAATGTTCTTAGATTTGGAAAAAACCTCATTAAAAAGATATTTCAGTCTTTTTTCAAAAGAATTTTGTTGAGTAAAAATATATTCATTAACAATATAGTTTACCAGTAAATGAAAAATGTTTTACAGAGATGGAAAAAAATTTTTTCCAGATATCTAGTTTTAACATGGACAGACCTGGCAGAGAGCACAAGGAGACATGTTTTATCTTATATTGAAAGCAGACATGTCTTTTCCAGAAAAATTATTCTAGGGCACTATCTTCTCAAATATTTTATATAAAATTTCATTTAGACTTTGATAGTGTGAAGACAGTGATTGATTGAATAAATGACGTAATATACAGTTGTACAAATATCAATCTAATCTTTTCATTAAAAAGATTAACACAATCTTTTCATTAAAAAGATTAACAAATACATTATTCTAAATAAGTTGTATTTCTAGTTGCTCATCACCAATTGAATAAGCAACTGGGAAACTTGTTTCATAATGTTAATAGTAGTAGAAGTAATAATGAAACAGCAAAAAACATGAGCAAAAAGAAATAAGTAAGAAAGAGGATTTGATTTTTATAAAAACAAATGACCCAGAGGAGCTAGAATGAAGTGATAATGACAAATAAGCTGAAGTCTAAAAATGAAAAGGTAATCAAAAAGAATTGGAAGTATCGGATCTACTGTTACGGTAAAAATAAAAGGACAGAGTATGTAGGTATACAGAGACAAAAAAAATTATAATTTTAAAGTTAAAATTATTTATCAAACATAAAAATTATAATTCAACTTGCTAAGAATTACTGCAATACAAAATGGAAAGGAAATATGCACACACAGAAAAGCTAAAAGATTATTTTATATAACTAACATTATATGAAAATTTATAAACAAAAAATTAAAAGAAATTGAGTTTAGCTGAATGCAAGAATATTTAAATTAGAGATCAAACTTGTTATATCGTAAAGGATGGGGGTGAAAAGCACAGTATTATCCTATTTTTTGTATTATTTAAATAATTCATCATTTCTCAAGTTCTAAATTTATTCTGAAGTATTCATAGTGCCTCTGAAACATAGTTACATTACTCTAAATTTGCATGCATTTATCTTCCAATGCAGAATTCCAAAAATTCTTTAGACTTTTCTGCCTTGTCTCCTTAAATTCAAGAATTTTTTTTGCACATTTATATGATCATCATACAAATCAACTCTGTTTTGTGCCACCCTAACATTTTTATTTTCTTAATTTGTTTCAGAGTATAAAATGCTGTATCTTCTTTTTCTTTGCATTGCATTGCAATAGATTTCAACAAATGTTAAAAAATTTGAAAATTGAAATCAATAGGTTTCAATTTTCCTTATAATTTTCTGTTGTAAAAAAATAAAAATTTTAATATATAATTTTCTTTATTTTTCTCTCTTTATATGTGCAACTGCATCCCCTTGCCTTTGTCTTAGTGATAGATCTGATATTTCAATCCCTATTCGTGCCTGGTTGTCTGTTTTTGGATCTCAATCTGTTCATGATCCAGTGCCAGACTTAAGATTTTGAAAGTAATGGGCTAAACTGTTTCAGGACCCCATTTATAAAAAAAGAAAAATATTATGAACAAAGAAATCATGATTATATAAATACATTTTTCATAAGATTTGTAATAACCTATGAAACATTTGGATCATTTAAAAATTTGAAATGAATTTGGTAATCATATCAACTGGCATATTAATAAATAAGAATCAAAATAGACACACCTAAAGAAATGATAGTTATAGTAAGAACAAAAATATAAGAATAAGGCAATATAATTGCATTATTTTAAAATTCAAGTTTAAACAAAATGTCAAAAATGAAATAAATTCAGATTTTTAAATTAAGATTCACATCATTCAATAATTTTAGTAAAAAAGAAAAAATTGATTTTAGCATATAATTTTATGCTGTCTTATATATAATTAAATGCATTTTTATTTGTATATTCCATCCTAAATATTAACTAGGTCCAATGCTCTCACTTTTGTGATTGGACATAACCAAGTATTTTCAGCATAGTATGATCACTGTTTTTAAATTATTTCAATCATACAATTTACTTTAAAAACATATTTAAAATTTAACATTATACTCAATCAAGTTATATAGTTATTTTATATATATATTCTTTTTTTATATTTATTCATGGTGACAATCAAGTTATATAGTTATTTTATATATATATTCTTTTTTTATATTTATTTATGGTGACCTGGGCTCAAGCCTATAGAGTCCATGCATAATTCAATTACCTGCTTAAACTCTTCAAAGAACTTAATAAAACTCAAGCACTAAACGCAATTGAGAAAATTGGGTATAAGCTCTTTACTTACGAACGAATGTTTTCGGTACTTTATACTCTCTTCAGGTTCACATTCAAATAAGATTTTCGAACATTATCAGCTTTCTTTAGAAAGTTTATTAGAACTCTGGAACTTTCTAAAGAAAGCTGTTAATGTTTGAAAATCCTATTTGAATGTGAACCAGAAGAGAGTCCATGCTTTTATCTGGCACTGTATGTGCCATTACTTCATTCTATCACCTCTGGTCTTACAAAATTTCTTTTCTACTCATTCTATCCATTCACATCTTCAGTTCTATCCATTCATCCTTTGGTATTATTCTTTGCTAAATAATAATACCAAAGGATGACAATTATCCCTCCGTGATGTTATTTACTACACTGAATACCTGTATGAAGACATTTATTTGAAGTTCATATAATAATAGTATTCAATATTGTCATGAAAATGCAACATTCTGCCATTAAATTGGTTAAATCAAAATGGATAAATTCATTATGAGAAACTTTCAATGATAAGCTTCAGTGTTCTAAGTGATAGATCATTTAGGGCATCTGATATGCTCTCTTTCAGAAGTAATAATAGAACATTGAATCCAGCTGATAGAAATGTTATGCATTTGTTTATTGTAAGCATTACATACTTTTTGTTAAATACTTTCATTTTAATGTGACCAAATTTGTGATAAAAAGGTAGCTTTTATTAGTTTTTAATCATTTAGAAAAGTACAAATAATAACTATAATGTGCAAACCTTTAACTTTTATCATGAAGACAGGATGGTTACCAATATCAGAATGTTTATATAAATTTTAATAAAAAATTATATAAAATGAATGATTATTTTGATTGGAAATGGCAATGTTTGAAGAGCATATAAGGCATATTATACTGAAATATTTCTTACTTTAGATATTAAATAAAAGTAAACAATAAGCCAAATAAGTAAGATCTACTTTGATAGCCAAAAACGTTTTTTGAATAAATGATTTATCTTATTTGGCTTATTGTTTACTATTATTTAAAGCATATTATGCTATATGAGTTTAAATAAGTGCATATAGCAACTGTAGTGACAGAAAACATCAATGCCATATATGGGCAAGGTACCCAGAATGCCAGAAAGTGTCAAAGATAGTTCCAGAAATTCCGATTAGGGAACAGGACCTGACAGATATGCCACATGAAGGACAAGCTGTTGTATTGGATAATGATGTGCTGAGAGCTGCTGTTGATGAGAGGCAACAGTTAAGGAATTGGCCACAATAGACCAAGAAGAGGCATCTACAGGATGTTGGTTATGTGTCAAACTGAGTAAATGGGTACTCCCATGAGCTCATGCTGCAAAATCTGCAACAGTGTGTGTGCATTTGCACTTCCTTGCTCTACTATGAAAAGAGGGAGCCATTTTTGAACAGTGATTAAAAGGTGATGAAAAATAGATTCTGTACAACAACATTAAATGCAAACATCAGTGGCTTCCTAAATGGAATGTGTCTGCAATAGGGGCTAAACCTGGATATTTTCCACATAAGGTTTTGCTGAGTGTTTGATGGGATATGAGAAGCATAATCCATTATGAGCTTCTGCCACTGAACCAAACCATTACAGGGGAGGTCTAGTGTCAGCAGCTAGTGTCTACACCAAGGGTTTTTTCCAAAGTTTTGCCTATGAGGGCCAAATTGTAAAATTCCAAAATATTTAGTGGGCCAAAAAAAAAGTGTTACAGAAAAAACATTCAAATCGATAAAAAGTTAGACACAAGGGAAAGATTTATACAAATTTTATAACATAATCGTTCTTTATTTATGACAATAATTACTTTTTATTACAAATGATTTAAAATAACACATTTCAAAAATAATTAAACAAAAATAATAAATAATTTCAAATAAAAAAAGAAAATAATAATAAATTCATCAGTATGAAGTGTGTGACTTTGCAGTTATTGTTTTCTTTTAATAATAATATTGATCCTTAGTTCTAAGTCGGTTGAATGTATTCTTAACACCTCTTGTAAATGTTCATCAGTTAATTTTTATCTCAATTTGGACTTATTAATACTCGTGATTGAGAAAGTTTTTTCGCATATATAAGTGCTTCCAAATAATGAAAACATATTTGGAAGCACATATATGTATTTTTTTAACTGAACAATTTTTAATTATAATATGATAAAATTAATTTTCATTTTTACAAAAAAATAAATAATCTCTCTGAATTCAAGATTGTGGATGATCTGACATCGTGGGCCACATTTCTAGGGTTTGCGGCCACACTTTGGGAACCCCTGGTCGACACACTACCTTGTAGGAAAAACAACCAACACTACTTAATCGTAAAAGTGTGGTTAATTGACAAGACAATGAAAAACCACACAAGCCAGAATGACTTGTGCCAAATTGTAGGAATTCGGATGGGAAAAACTTCCAATCCAGCATATTCTAACTTTGCATCATCCAATTATCATCTGTTTCGTAATGTCAAATATCATCTTGCTAGGAAAAAACTTCAAAATGTTGAAGAGGTGTACCAAACCTTATCAGAGTTTTTTGGATCAATATCCAGGGACTTCTTCCAGGCTGGCATTTAAAAACTTGTTGAATAGTGGGAGAAGGTTGTAAATACTGGGGACACTTTTTTGATGATTAAAAAAATCTGTTGCAGATAAATTTTGTTTGTTTTCCTCATATGTGTGAAAAATGACATTACTTATGGAATGACCTGATATGTGCATTTTTAAAATTTAAAAATGAAGGCAAAAAGATATTTCTGCCTAAAAGTTATTGAACTAATCTAAATATATATGGGTGAAATTGCCCCATAGAATTGGCACCTGTTACTAATAGTGTCTTCCTCAAAATTTTAAAGCTAGGCATATTGATGGTATTAAATATGGCTTTCTGAAGTATCTGTTTAATGAATTTTGACTAATATGATAACATTTTCTCTATATAGAGAGCATGGAACAAATTTCTTGATTACATTTGAAAAATTACAAAATATTTTCTCAATTATAAAATCTGAATTTTGATTCAATATTCTGAAAATTCAGTTCAAATATTATATAAATCATTATTGAAAGGACTTTGTAGAAAGAATATTAAGGGCAATAAAAGTTAAATACATTTATTTGTAATAGCATTATTTATTTATTTTAAAGAAAAATTAAAAAATAATGCAACTTAAAAATTATCAAAAGAATTCATTATTGATAAATATTGAAAACATTAAATAAATAAAAATATCTAAACGAAGAAATAAACTTTTCAGATAAAGCAGAAGAGGAAAAATAATTTCTGAATTAATACAGTCATGCTCCAACTTTATGTTTTTCAGAAATTTACACAAGTCATTAAAAAGATCTTTAAAAAAATTTCTGGATTTAAAAACTTCCAGGGCTACAGAATTACAATGACTACATCCATGCAATATTATAGAACCTTACTGTTCCTCAACTGAAAGGGAGGCAATGACACACACAATGATATTGTATCAGTAATGTGATACTGAAGATCAACAAACAATATATAAAAACAAATAAATCAAGTAATATGATTTTTCAATAATGTGAACTAAACATGTTTGAACTTGTAATATTCAACTAAAGTAGATGTTTATGACCTATATCTTAAAAAAAAATATAAATAAAAAAGTTATGGAAAATATTTTAAATAAAGTCGAATTTATGTAAGTTGAGAGTTAAATTAGGGAGAGGTTGTACTATAGTAAAACCTCGATTCTATGGACTATAGGGGGCAAGACTAGTCCGTAAAATCGGAAAGTCTGTAAACTCGAAGTAAAAACAGATATTTATTATGACAAAGAAATGGAGTTAGATAAACCAAAAATAACAATCTTTTGATGTATTGAAACAGAGATTAACTTTGAAAAGAAAAATCCATTTATAAATAAAAATATTTCCTCTTCCCAATCATATGTTTAAATTTATTGCAATTCTTTGAATTTGTCCTAACAGATATACAGGTGGTCCTCTACATAAAACATTATGTTTTGATAACCACATCAAAGATAAAAAAATCCTAAGTTAAAATTGACCAACAATGGTAGTAATTTTAATAGTAATAGTAGACACTGGAAAATGGATCCTGAAAGGAGATAAAATCATCCAAAACTGAACTTAGTCTCAAAGATGTAAAATTTTTTGTAATTAATGCAGATCCTCCACGATGATAAACGATTGCTTTACCATATAGACATTGGCAAACTATAAATTTTTAGTAAACACATTTTTTAGCACTTCTGCTAAAAAATGTGTAGTTATATTTCAATTTTCTAATGCTTAAAAATATATTTACTTGTAAAAATCTATGATAGTTCAGTTTATGCACATTTATAAGACCTAATAAACTGAAAACATTTCTGAATCAGATAGTTTAGATTTTCAATAAAATTTATTCTGTTGAAGGTTTGTTTTTGTTGAATGGATAAAGAAAATTTTCTTTAAAAATCCTATTTTTTGAAATTGAAAAATAATAAATTAATTTAAAACAAGATAAACAAAACTTTGTGCTATGATATGGATCTTTTTTTACCTACATTCTCATTACTGATGCTTAGAATGTTAAGGTGGCTACAGACCTTTTAGTCAGGGCAAAATAGGATAGAAATAGTTGCATTTAATAAAAAAAATGTCAAGATCACTGGTCATACCTGCTATAGAGCAAAATCTTAACTTTCAATATAATAGATTAATTTAACAAAAAAAAGTTAAATCTGGGATTCTATGGATTTCTAAAAATAACAGATTTTTAACTATAAAAATGAACAAAATCTATTAAATAAGTGTTAAGATGAAGTTTTATCAGCTACTAACTCAAAAAAATGATTATTGCTAAGGAATATAATTTAAAAACATCACAGTACAAGTAGCTATTCATTTTAAGTCAGAGTGGTCTTAAGTTATAAATGTCCAAAATTTATGGATTTATTTTAACACCAATTGATTAGTCATGAGACTTACTTGCATTCTTTTGTTTATCTGATTTCAACAAATCTTGTCCTACTTTTGACTAACTGGTCTGTGGCTTAGATTCACTATGTTTATAACAACAGAAGGTGGTTTAATATTATTATAATAAGGAGCTAAATATCAAAAAGCTTAAATTTCATCATTTGATAAATATCATGTTTAACAGGTTTACTTTAAAAACTGAGAATTTAACAAAGTAAACAGTTTAAGATGGCATTGCTTTTGATTCATATTTGATTACTTTTATTTTTATTTTATTGGCTTTTTCTCAGTTAAACCTGGTTAACCCTTTCTGGTTCACCGCCTAGCTATGCTAGACATGCTCGCTCCGTTGTGCGCTCCAACGCCTAGCTATGCTAGACAAAATTTAAGACCCAAAAACTTCGTTATTTTTGCTCAAATTGAGAAAAAATAGTTAAAATCTCAAATTCTATCATATTTTCCATATTTCTATCGTATTACTCAAAAATTTGATTTTATGTCGATATTTTTATAAATTTTTAATTACCCCTTTAATTCGAACCCAAGTTGATATTTTAATAAATTTTTAATTAACCCTTTAATTCAAACCCAATCCGAATTAATTAATATAATTGTGATCTTCGAACCCAATCCGAATTAATTAACATAATTGTGATCTTTCGACCCCCAAAAATTCAAGAATAATTAATTAATATAACTGTGATCTATCGACCCCCAAAAATTAAAGAATTGATTGTCCGAATTTGTCCGACTTGCTCTATCATGTTCCACATTTCCTTCAGATTTTATCCTTACTTTTTTTTTACAGATATCTTGATCTGGTAAATTAAAATTTGGGAAAATTTGGTCCCTTGTAAATAATATGATTTTAGTGCTTTTTATACATACAAAATTCGATAAATTAGTTTTATTTAAAAATTTATAAATTTTCACTTATCAGCGAAATAAAGTGATCTATACCATGCTTGATGATCGACGCGAAAGTCGGCGTCCTAGATTCTGGCGGGAAATATCTAACGCTTGACGATCAACGCGGAAGTCGGCGTCCTAGATTCTGCCAGGAAATATCTAACGGTTTTGAAACTGATTGTTTGTTTATATTAGTTATATTTTAAATATAACACAAAAATTTAAACAATATAAAGAATTTTTATGTTATCTGCAGTTGAAACAAGTAACTAGTACACCAGGGGTTTATATTTTAAATATAACCCAAAAATTTAAACAATACAATTATTTTTGGTGTAAATTTTAAATATAACCCAAAAATTTAAACAATACAATTATTTTTGTGTTGTAAATATAACCCAAAAATTTAAACAATACAATTATTTTTGTGTTATCTATATTTTGAATATAACACAAAAATTTAAACAATACAGTAATTTTTGTGTTATCTGCAGTCGAAACAAAAGATTTGTTGACGAGGGGTGAATAATTACTGTCAAACAGCGTCCATCCAAGGTCAACTACAAAAGTAATTCTTGTGTAATCCCTAGTTGAAACAAGTAACTAGTAGACCAGCATAATTATTGTCAAACAGCATCCATCCAAGGTCAATTGTTGACCTCAGGCTATGGGCTAGTTACATTATGTTGACTAAGGAGAGAGCCATGACAACCCGTCCAATTTGTTTGAAAAATTAATGACTTAGAATGATTAAATACAGAGAAATAATTCACCATCTGCCATTTAATTTGTTTGAAAAATTAATGATTTAGAATGATTAAATACAGAGAAATAATTCACCATCTGCCATTTTTAAGAATGACGAAATACAGAGAAATAATTCACCATCTGCCATTTTTAAAAGCCTCTGAAACATAACCTGAGTAAAAAAAAACGTATAAAAAGTGATAATTTATCAAAAATCAGTGCTAAATCTGGCATACAGATGGCAGGATGATAGCTACGTATAGAAATCATAGCAATATTTATTAAAAAAATAAATTTTTGAACAAAGTCGACATTCTCATACGTACTAATACTTCTTATAAAATAGAAAGTATGCCGCCTATTGGACAGCCCTGAGCTATACTATAGACAGTTTAAATAATATTAATACAATATTTGCATATTTTATTTTTTGGGATGGTGTCCGTAAAATCCGAAGTCCGTAAAATCAAGGTTTTACTATATATTTAAAATGATTTATGAGCTTTTGATAAACAAAACATTATTATTAGTTTTTTTCAATTTAATAATTGAGCAAATATATTTATTAAATGAATAATAATGGTAAACAATGAAGTTGACAATATCTGTAGAAATTACTAGATCTGAAGATTGAAAGCTAATAAGGAAAAATTTAAAAATATATGCTTGTGAGAAAAAGAAGTTCATCTTAACTAGAAAACTGGTTTCTTTAAACAGAACAACTATTTCAAAAATGTTTAAAAGTAATAAATAATATTCAATATAGATGAAATTCATTAATTTATTTAAAATAAGAAATAAAGTAACAAAAATGTTTTCAATATCAAAGTTTTACTGCATTGCCTGGAATTCTATCACAATTGTTTTGTGTGTTTTTAAATGATAAATTTTATTAATAATTCTTTAAATACCGTTGAATTTTCAAGTATTTTCCACAATATTCAAATGTTTTCAGAATTTAGTATAACCAATGATTGAAATAAAATAAAAAAAATTTAATATTAAAAATCTATTGCACTAATTTTATATTATTTTATTGTAAAATTATATAATATTGATATTCCATTTGAAAAATTATTATACAGTAGGTCCTTAATTTACATAGTTTTGACTTATGCAATTTCAAAAAGATGAAGATGTATTAGTCTCTTTATTTTTGTAATTTCTAAAAAAACTGTGAATGAAAAAGTTATTAAACAAATTGCCCCCCCTTTTTTTTACAAAAATATCACTTAAGGTCTTAAGGCTGAACTCACACGAACCACAACAGAACCATGCACAACCACAAAACAGTGGTTGCTTGTGGACGGTCATGAATTATAATTATATTAATATAGAAATGCATAATCTACTCAGACGAGAGCACTAACTGAAGTCGGTTTCAACCAGCTGTCACAACTTGTGGTCGATATCATCCACAAAATTGTGGTCGTCAGTAGTCGAGAGCAACTCACACAGTGCGATTAGCTGACTGCTAACCACTGACAGTGCTTCCTGTCAATCAGCCATCGGTAACGGACTGCGCATATACGGACTTCAACCACAATTGTGGTTGAAGTCCGTATATGCGCAGCTTGTGACTTGCAAGTGGTTGATTTCGACCATAACACAACCACCATTTTGTGGTTGTGGTGTGGTTCTGTTGTGGTTTGTGTGAGTTCAGCCTTAATTGATTTATGCTTAAAGTATGCATATAAATTTCATTTGGCCATTCTGTTGCTAATGCATCAATTTGTGTATATTGAATTTAAGTATTGTTGGATTTATGTAATTTTCAATTTAAGCAGAAATTTTTTTGATGAATTAGCAGCTTAAATTGGGGATCTATTATATGTATAAATTATAAAAAGCCTAATATTGATTAAGCTGAGTACTATAATCATTGATATATTCTTATTACAAGAATAATTAATGCTCAAATTAATACTGCTTTAACGTAGATCAGATTATATTAAATATCAGGATATATAATACATTCATTTAGCAGAAGTGTTCAATAAATCAACCTACGTAAATTTAACCTACATAAGTATGATCTACATATATCAAATCTATATAAGTTGGGAATTACCTCATAAGTATATGCAAATATATCTTTAAAAGACTAGTTTGCTTGTAAAACTAATTGAAAAATATTGCAAAATAAAAATTTGTGAAGTTAATGATATCATGAATACCAAAAGAAACTTATTCAATATTCAATAATAAATAAAATTAGAATAAACTTGATAGATTTTATTCAAATAAATATATAATAAATTGAAATATAAAATTAATGGTTTAAAAATCTTCAAATTTACATACTAGCAAAATAAACTCCAAATTTATTTTTCACTGAATATTTTTTTTTTTAAATTTGATATATATAAACATCTAAAAAGTTGAATAAGTCTTTTTGAAATAATATATTGCAAAATCATTTAAATTTAGTCAAAACTTAATATTAATCACATATAAACTGAATTCTCAAATATTAAATAACATTAGAGAATTAACACAACACCAAAATGAAGGCATATTAATTATATAGTGAATTTTTAATATTACAAAATTTTAATGTAATTATAATTTATAAAGTAATACTGTTACAATAATTTAAATCTAAAAAATATAATATTCATAGATAGCACAGAAATATATGAAAGTTAGATATACAGGTATCTCTCAGTTTATAAACATTATTGGATCTTAACAGTTTAAGTAAAAATTTGTAAACCAGAAATTTATTTTCCATTAATTTCAAAGTAAAAACTTTTAATTGGCTCTTGGATAGCAGCAAGTCACTACCATTTTACTTACTGATGTTAAATCATTTCAAAAGCATTAAAAGAAATATAATTATGTACTTAATAATGCAATAGTTTAATGATAGCTATTTTACCTATCTTGTCTATTAACTGCCATTTGACTTTGAATTTCAGAGTTACTAAGTTCCAAGTGAGCTTCACATTTAAGTTTAATAAAGCAATAAACTTAATATTTATTGTGGTTTTATTTATTATTTAAAAATTTTAATAAAATATTTTTTTAAATTTTTAAAATTATGTAATTCTTAAAAATATTTATTCTGCTAAATTATCTTCTTCCCATTCTATTTTAATGTCATATTTGTAAGCCCTTCTGGCTAGCGCTGTTGTTAATCTACCACTCCTTACATCTGCATCATGTTCTTTTAGCCTTTCCCTCAAGTTTCTCTTTGTCGCATCGACATAAATTTCTTTTTGCTGCTTATCCTTATTAACCAGAGGAATTTCATATACTCCTGTTTGTTCTACTCTATCATAAGCATCTTTAATATTTCTTAACCTGCTCCATACTGTATTTCCTCTCTTAAAGACTGGTTTCTTTTTACTTTTCTTAATTAAATTCTTAACAGTTTTTGAATGTCTAAGGGCTTCTGTTACTACCTCATATTCATTATTTATTGTTTCGCTATTATATGGGCCGCTTTGATTTAATTCTTTAAGCTAAGGGAAACCAAAATGCAATTAGACTTGAAAATAGTTAGTATGGACCCACAGGAGAGAACGGTTCGGTTAAATTGTATACAGGAGCAAATTATATATTTAAAGAATCAACTAAGAAAGAAATATATAAAGAAGTTAAGATAGTTAATCAAAGGGCAGCTGAAAGACAAGAGAGTAAAAACCTTACCATTTTATGAAGTATTAACTGTAATCGGAGATATAAATGTACCTCCACAGCTAGAGGCAATACTGAAGAAAGGCCCTTCCTACGCGCTTAAGTCAATAAACAGAATCCAAGACATGATACCACAATTCGAATGATTGGTAGCTAACATGGATGAAGCGCAAAAAGAAAGATATAGGTGGAAGTTCATAGAAGAAAATATAAGAAATAGGAAGAGAAATGCTCCATATAAACAACAAGCTGTGAAAGAAGAAGTTCTGATTAAACAGGCATGTGAATGGCTACACACTAATGAACTATCCATAACCAGAGAGGACAAATCTAAAAAACTAGTATTGCTTAATAGGCAAATATATGATAAGTACCTATTGGATTATATTGAACACTCAGGGGCAACATTGCTAACCACGGACCCAACACCGAAACTGAAAAAGAAATGGGAGAAACTTCTAAAAAATAAAGATCTACCAGACTTTTTGAGAGTTAAGAGAATAAGTAATCCAGCATGTCCAAAGCTTTTTGCATATGTGAAAACACATAAATCCCCATTGACGTTCCGGCCAATTGTAAAAAAATGTCGATCCCCTATTTACAATGTAGAGAAAGCAATGGCAAGATGGATTAATATGATGCTAAATTATTGGCAAAAATAAATCTAATTTTCTGAAATTAGTATTGATATTTTCAATTTTATTTATTAAATATTAATCAATTATAGATTTTATTATGTGTTAATAAAACTAATAGATGCAAAACAATTTACATATTTAAATCATTATATTTGTTAGATTTATCATCTTCAAACAAAAGAAAATATCATCATTTTTTAAATTTATATATCGATAAAAAATATATTAGAGATTATAATTATTGTTTTATAGAATTAAATAGTGTGAAAGTTGCAAAATCTTTGGTGTGATGTAGTAAATTCATTACAGATACTCATATCAGTATATGCCAAGCATTGATTTGATATGGATCCTTTAGTTAAAATGGAAGTCAATTTTGTTTTAAAATAAATAGTACACAGAGTAAATTTCATACGTTTGATACAATCAGTGACAAAAATAAGAAAGAAAAACATTGATTTAAATAAGTTACAGTGGATAATTGATAAATGATCAAATAGTTTCTTACAAAAGTGAAAATTTTTCTTTGAAAACAAAAGTGGCATAGATTTATGTTCTATTAAGTCAAAACTTTGTTAACCAAGGAATATATATATCAAATAATCATATATTTATATAGTAAAATAATTAATCTTATATATTCTAATCCATAATGCAACTACAATTAAAATTAAATTTAATCATTTACATTCTGCAAGGATTAATTCTCAGTTCATAGTAATATAAACTAAAATATTTATTCATTAGTTTATAGTAATATATTAATCTTGCATAAAATCAAAATGAAATTATTGATTAGTTAACTAATTCTTGATTGTATTATACAATGATAACATTTATTTATCCATAAATGGTTACACATTGCTATAAATACCAAACTAATACATTTAATTATGTTTATAATTATTTTTATCAGTTAAAATAATATAAAACATATATGATGAATAAATCAAAAATACCATAATCAAAATTGCAAAATACTACACTGCCATGACAATTCATAAGAAAAAATCAACAGCACTAAGGCAGGAGATATATTCATAACTTAAAAAGCAAAAAAACAACATTTAGAAGTAATCTAAATGTTGTTTTTATACCATAATCAATATGACAATTCTGTTGATGTATTTTAAAAAACTAAATTTAAATGTAAAACTAATTCAAGCAAGTGGAAATAGTTCAGTCATTTGTTTCTCTCTGAATACAAAATTATTATTATTTACTTATTATTAACAAAATAATTATATGTTTGCCTTTTCCAAATATAATTTCAATAGTAATAAAAGTTATTAGAATAAATTATTTATTTAAATGACTCGTTTTTTTTAATAAAATAATTTTTAATATGATTCAGAACAATGAAATAACTTACAAAGATTAAAACAGCACATTTAGCAGTAGGATTATCAAACTAAATAATTTTTAATTCTCAATAACGTTTTCAGTATACAACGATACTATCATCAGTTGAGTAACACATTCTATATATGAACTACAAAACGAATACAATAAATTAGAATAGAATACATTTAAAAACAATTTAGTTTGATAATCCTACTGCCAAATGTGCTGTTTTAATCTTTGTAAGTTATCACTTGGAAGTTAAGCAGTTTATTAGAATTATAGAACTATACTTATATAGTCTGCTGAGCCAGCAGTATCTCTATGGAGGTGCTTAAGAACTACCTCAAGTATAAGAAAAAGCTAATATTTATAAATTGTTTTTAAATGTATTCTATTCTAATTTATTATATTCGTTTTATAGTTCTTATATAGAATGTGTTACTCAACTGATGATAGTATCGTTGTATACTGAAAACGTTATTGAGAATTAAAAAGTTTATTTAGTTTGATAATCCTACTGCTAAATGTGCTGTTTTAATCTTTGTAAGTTATCACTTGGAAGTTAAGCAGTTTATTAGAATTATAGAACTAAACAATGAAATATTAATTTGAAACAAATATTATCTATTATTAATAAATATAAGATCAAATAATACTAATAAAATTGTAAATCAACAAAAATAGCCTACTGTAATATCTTTTGAAACTAATAATTGAATTTTGTACAATTATAGATATAAAATTTACAAAATGCTATTGAAAAAGCAAAACAAGCATTATTTGACAAACTTCTATATTATTACCTGTAACTACAATAATTCAGCACTATCTTGCAGTAAAAACTCTTTATTTTAAAAGCCCTTCGCTAACTAAAATAAAGAGTTTTTACTGCAAGATAGTGCTGAATTATTGTAGTTATTTAAGAGTTTAAGCAGTTGCATACTAAAGTTTGAAATTATTACCTGTAATTATTGCAATAGAAGTTACGGCTAGGACCATCTCTAAGCACTAACAAAGCAAGAACATGCTTGGGACAGCATATTTTCAGGAATGGTATTTTGGTCAAAAATCAAGAAAAGGCCAAAAAACAGAAGAATTTCATACAGAGCAGACAAAAGTTTGTTTTGCTTGGGATGACAGGAAAACAAGAACCATTGTTGGTTATTGCAACTGATGGATTGCAATACAGATAACCCTCATATAACAAAGTAGATAGGTTCCTAAAAACCGTAGTGTTGTGTGAAACCATGTTATAGGAAACCCGGAGCCAATACAAAAAAGGAAGTTACAATCCAAAGTCAATTAAAAACAAATAACTTTCTTTAATTCCGCATAATAAACTTAATTTTTATTAAGAATACTAATAACACAAAACAAAGACAAAATATATATGTAAGACCCAAAAAAGCAATATACATAAAACAGAAAGAAAAAGTATACAACCTATATAATATTCATTTAATAATTATATCTTCCTTATCACTGTTCAATTAAAATGACTTTTTTCTTTTTAGCAATATCAATTTCATTTTTTGAACATTTTTCACATTTAAAGTTTGTATATCTTCTGCTCTCTTTACAAAATCTGTAATCTTGGTTTGTTTGCTTGCCCTTACATGATTGTTGAAAATTTCATGGTATGGGGATAAGCAATTTTGCAATTCCCTTTTGAATTTTTCCTTCTTTTCAGCCCTTTTGAACCCTTTGGCTTCTTTCAGCCAAAGGATATGAATTCAAGAAAAATGATTCCAGATAATCAGCTAACTTTAGGCCTTCCTGCAATATTTTTACTGTAAAATTATTAACTTCACAATCTTGATCATTGCTGTTATCCTCAGAATTGATTTGATTTACTTTGAATGCCATTTCCACTGAATCTGCTTTGGCAACTTCTTCCATTAATAAATTTTGAACAATAGACATATCCGTAAAACCTTCTCCTCTGATCGATTTAGCAAGTTCTAATATGCATTTTGTGTGTGTATTGTGTCTATAGCATGGGTTTACAAAAATTAATGAAAATGTTTTGTATTGTAGGAAAGTAAATGTAATTTTCTAAATATGTTAAGTAAAAACTATGTAGTAGAAGAACCATGTTATATGAAGGTCACACACACGATTCTCTTGATAATCATCATTTCATATACATCTCGATATACTTGATATATTCTTTTTCTAGCACTTAGGTAGGATATAATCATTTTTATTGTAGTTATTATACAGTCACAGAAATGTTATCAGTCTATCTGACCAAACAGTTAAGAATTGATTCTTAACTGTTAAGTTTTACATAGTATATGTACAGGGATTCCTAATGGGGTCGATGATGATCGAGGGGTCTATTGGGAGGAGATAGCTGAATATGCATCGTCAATTGATTGGCATAATCAAAATCAAGATTCCATTGATTACAAAAAATTTATTAATGAAATTCATATTGTTTATCGATATAAAGCTATATCATGTAGTAAGGAAGAAATATGAAATAAATATAAGGGAAAAAATACACTAAAATTATTTATAAGGTGTGTGAAAAAGTTCTCGCTGTTTTCCGATAGATGGCTCTGCACGTAAATGGTGACGCAATCTATCACGACAGAAGCGTCATTCTCAAAGCCTAACAATCTGTCAATAAGACTGCGTCAAAAAATTAGTGATTTTTTTACATTAAAAAGATGTTTAAAATAAAATAATGAAAAGGTCATAAATTACACAAAAATCAGATGATCTGATTTTCTTTTTGAATCTGATTTTTTTTTTTTTTTGCATATTTTACGCCCCCTTTCCAATCAGGGAGATTACTAAGGGGGCAGGGCCAGTTCCAACCATGGGCTGCACCCACACCCATGGAGGGGGCCGGATGGTGAAGGACAGGGATCATCGGGCTGGGCCCAGTACCCCGAAAAAAATCCGCAACCAGACCTGGGACGCGAACCTGGGTCCTCCAGCTTGGCATGCCAACACGTTACCACTCGGCCATCCAGCTGCCTGTGATTTTGTTTCTGAAAACTTGTTTGTATTTGTAAAATTAAAAATGATAATATTACAAAAAATAATAAAACATAAATCTAATAAACCATTTTTTTTCAAAACTTTTGTTCATATTCTTAGTCTAAATTGTTATCTTTAGCTTATTTATGTGCAATTATTTGTATTATGATTGTATGCTGTATGTTGTATATTATAGAGAAAAATGTAAGGGGGTCGATGAAGAAAACCATTCTTTTAAAAGGGATCAATGTAAGAAAAAGGTTGGGAATCCATGGTATATGTATATAGTATAGATACAGCTGATGAGGGTCGGATGGACTGAAAATGTTTCTGTGACTGTATAATAACTAAAATAAAGATGTTTATATCCTACCTAAGTGCTAGAAAAAAGAATTTATCATTTAAAGGTAGTGTAATTTCAAACATTAATACTTGATATACATCAAATATATTCACACTTATGTGATTTGGATAGCATGCACGTCTATTTCTGTTGAATTTTTTCTTTCTCCTCTTACCGCAAATAAAAGTTATTACCTAATCAGCATTATTGATTTTCCCTCTTCTTACCTAGTAGAAGCAGGCCTTAGTCGAGTCAATATTTTACTACGGAAATCAAGAAACAGGTTGAATATTTTTGAACGAGGTAATTTAAGAATTAAGTTCAGCAATTTTATGCCAAATATTAAAAAAATTGCATGGATACATTGAGCACAGCCATCACCTTAATTAATATCAACTTTTGTGCAATTAGAATCTGTGATTTTTTTTTTTTTGCATATTTTACACCCCCTTTCCAATCAGGGAGATTACTAAGGGGGTAGGGCCAGTTCCAACACGGAGACTGCACCCACACCCGTGGAAGGGGGCCGGATGGTGAAGGACGAGGATCACCCACCAACCCATGGAGGGGGCCGGATGGTGAAGGACAGGGATCATCGGGCTGGGCCCAGTACCCCGAAAAAAATCCACAACCAGACCTGGGACGCGAACCTGGGTCCTCCAGCTTGGCATGCCAACATGTTACCACTCGGCCATCCAGCTGCCTGTGATTTTGTTTCTGAAAAGTTGTTTGTATTTGTAAAATTAAAAATGATAATAGTACAAAAAATAATAAAACATAAATCTAATAAACCATTTTTTTTCAAAACTTTTGTTCATATTCTTAGTCTTTAATTGTTATCTTTAGCTTATTTATGTGCAATTATTTGTATTATGATTGTATGCTGTATGTTGTATATTATAGAGAAAAATGTAAGGGGGTCGATGAAGAAAACCATTCTTTTAAAAGGGATCAATGTAAGAAAAAGGTTGGGAATCCATGGTATATGTATATAGTATAGATACAGCTGATGAGGGTCGGATGGACTGAAAATGTTTCTGTGACTGTATAATAACTAAAATAAAGATGTTTATATCCTACCTAAGTGCTAGAAAAAAAATTTTCATTTAAAGGTATATCATTTATGTGATTTGGATAGCATGCACGTCTATTTCTGTTGAATTTTTTCTTTCTCCTCTTATATTTAAATTCATAATTACATACTATATATAAAATGTACAGTATATATAATATATAAAATACAGCATATCATTCATGTAGAATTGTGATCAGCTGTCTGATCATTCTGTTAAGGTAATATGACTTACAAATAATAGTTTGTCTTGCTATCATGAGATTTATGATGCAAAGATTTGTGGTGGAAAGATGAAGACTGAAGTTAGATTCCATCAACAATAAAGAATTTTTTTCCTGGTGGAATTTTTTTTCTTGATGGAATTTTTTCATGAATTGCAGCAGCTTCAGTGCTGAGAGCAATTGTAATAGGAATAATAATAAAGATTTTATTTTTTATGTTTTGTTAATAATTTTATAGTGTGTAAAATACATCTACACAGTCAGTTCCCAACTTACAGTTTCAACTTATGTGGTTTTTAAAAATATATGAATGCATAAGTCTTTTTTTTTGTTAATTTCCATAAAATGCTAATCAGAAATTCATTAAAGATAATTTGCATTTTTGGAAAACTATCACTTATGGCCTTAAATTTTTTTTCTTATCTATGGTTAAAGTAGGGTCATAAATTTCATAATATGTAATCAGGTAATTCTATAATTGATCAACATAATTCAATGGGTTGAGTTCATGACCCAATGACATAATATATGGAAAGCATCTTTTTTGTATCTTATTCTTTATGTTTATTAAGATAATGTAGTATCCTATTAAATATTAATAGTGAGAAATCAATAAATTTTGGACATTTTTAACCTTTAATCATTACAATTTATGGCAGCAGGGTTCAAAACCAAACTCTGTCACAAGTTGAGGATTACCTATATTTTATGGAGGTTTACAAAACTAGGATACTTATTGTTCAAAAAAGTTTACTTATCACATGATCAGTAAACTTTTTCATTCAACAAATTTATTTATATCAGTAATCAGTTTTAATTTTTCAAATAACTTAGCACAGTTATAAAATAAATTCAGTAATCAATTTGTCTCTTTTATTCATTTATCTTCAGAAAGATAAGTAAATAAAGATAAATTCATTATTGAAGTCAAAAATGAATTCAGAAAGCTTATCAGAAAGCCGTTAAATATGTTGTTAATGTTAAAAAATTTTGTTGAAAGAATTGAGACTTAATATACTATTGTGAATTCTTGTGAACTGAATGTAATTCTATAATGTAATTACTATTTTCGAGTATTAATGGTGCCATTTAATGTGACTATTATAATGAAAAAATTTTTCAAACATTTAAAATATTTAAAAAACTTAGATAAGTTAAATAATAAATATTAAAATAAAATTAAGAAAAAATAAAATAACTGAAAAATTTGCTTAAATAAATTGTTTAACTCAATTAAATGTTTTTATTTAATAATAGTACAGGTAAACCTTGATTTATGACACCTTCAATTTATAATGGTCGTGTAACATGTAAATTCTGTCTGGTCAATGCAATTTGAGTCCATGTGCAATAGTCTGAGATATGGAAAGCATCCTATTTGTGTTGGATTTTTATATTTTTGTGTTTATTATGATGAAGTGGAATGTAACAATAAATATTGGTATAGACAATCCATAAATATCTGACTTTTAATCACTCCAACTTATAACCTTGGGATTTGAATTGAACCTGCCAAAAGTCGAGACTATTTGCATTTATTTTATCACTAAAGTTTCACATAAACTAACAATTTTTATGGTTATTCATATTTAAAAATCCTTAAGCTATGCACTTCATAAGCTATGTCCTTCACATTTATACATAATTATGAAAAAAGTCTAATTATAAAAAAAATAAAAATTGTATCATTTAAATATTTGAAATGAAACTGACAATGTTTTAAGACCTAGCTTGGATTCATTAGTCCATTTAACTAAATGATTATTATTAAAATTATTATTTAATGATCAAAAATAGATATAAGCAAAATACTAATTGAACATTATAAACATGAATGACAGCCAACATTTGCAGTTCAGACAAGAATTCCTTCATGTTGCCAATAGTAACTGAAACAACTAACAAAGAAACTTTCAGAACTACTAATGTATTTGGCATCTATGGCCAAAATAAAGGATTTCATTCGATATTATTTTTTCATCATATCACAATATATTTTTTTCTGAATGCTATTATGTATATTACCTATTTTTGCCCTAATTGTGATTCCTGAAGGCAATTAAATTTATTTTATTTAGTGATATGTTAATTATTTATTATAATCGATAAGAATTTTTTTTAAATCAAGTTTTTAAAATTTTTCCATTTACAGTATTTTCTTCATAATTTACATCTTATTATTGAAATATATTCTTCTGGTATGATTTTCTTCATATTGTATGGTAGAATTTAATATACTTTCATTATTTCCAATTATACTTTGTTTGTAAGTATGATGTCAAAATTCAATACAAAAATCTCTTGGATTTATGCAGATTAAACAAATAAAAATTTCATGCTATATAAAATATTTTAAAAACATTTATTGTTTCAGTATAATATTGCAATTTTGCATTGTAATATAGCAATAATTGTTATAATACTACTTAACAGGAGTTAATTGTTTACTTAGATTTATTTTGTTGTTGAAAATTAAATATATGTCAAAATATGATATATATTATATGGGATCATTGTATTATGAGAATTACATTGTATTTCCTGTCTTGTCTTTAGAACAAACATATAATTTATAATGTTTTTGATTTATGGTAAAATTTGATATAAATTATATTGCCAGGAATATAAGTATCATGAAGTCAGGAGATCCTATAATCTTCAAATTCTTTTAATTATAATCTTAAAAGATAAATTGAAAAGTTTTCAAATTCTGTTGTAATCATATTTACAACTTTCGATAAGGCTATATTTTCATATACATACATTAGACATTTCTATCTATATATTTTTAATTATTCTGTTTAAAACTTTTTATTGCAATATTGCAAAACTATTGAAAGCTGAAATTAAATTTAAAATTTAATTCTTCATTTACAATCACAAGATTTAAAGAAATGGAATAGAAACTTGTATAACAATGACATAATTTCAACTAACTGGTTAATTATATTAGATGACAAAATCTAATCGAGAATTACACGCAATCAGATATATCAGTATGATATCATTTTGCATAATAATATAAACGTTCTATTGGATTTTAATATATTGAACTGATATAAATAATAATTTATAAACTTTATATCATTCCAGTTAGAAATATACAGTACTGTAGATTCAATAGAAAAACTGCATTTTAATTCCAAGAAAGATATAATTGCAGATTTTCCAGTGTTGGATCAAATAATAATAATTTTATATTAAATACTAGACAGTGTAGGCATTACACTCTTCTATCAATAATTTATAAAGAACTATTTGCCATTGAACTAATATTTTCAATTCTATTAGAAGTAACTACTCTTCAAAAATCTTATCTGAAATTCTGTATATTTATAGTAGAATTAACGATTTAAGTATTAAATATTTTCAATATATAAACAAGAAACCTTGTTAACCAAACATTCCAAAATACATTATACAGTATAGGAAGTCAGTATTGAGTATATGGGAGAGTATAATAATCCTATAGTAATAAGATTATTTTAGGATCCCATCCACTTAAAACTGACTTCCAATGCTGTCTTCATAGCCCAAATTATACCCTTAGTGACTTATTTTTGAATTAACTGTCAAATTAAAGATTATTTTTATTAATTATACTACTAATGTTTGGATGATTTAATCTCCTAGTTAGACTGAATTATGATTTGTTTACATCACCATATTATAATTTTATAAACAAAATATAAAAAGTTAGGCATAAAACTAAGACAAAAACAAAAAAATGATAAACTGGCAGTCGAATAATTATTCCAGGAATAAAATCAAAACTTAAAATGTATTCAAACACATAATTAAAACTAGTTCCAGTTATAATTAACATGAAAAAGAAATTTAGTTAATATTTTTGTATATAAAATACTGATTTTTTTCATATAAATAATATATTAGAAACAACAATTCATAAAAAATTGTGCATATATTGTATATATGTAGGTACTTATAAAAAAAAATCCAACATCTTATACCAACACCACCTGCACTGCAAAAAGTGAATGAGAAAAATGATTATGGCGACCACACCTCAAATAGGAGAGTGACTGAGAAGTAGATATTTCAAATGCAGTGATGTCAATGACCTCACCCCCACCTATCTTTCTAAATCGTCCTGTCATAAACCTTGGCACATCTCCTGCATCTGACACGAAAAAAGTGAAAAGAAATGCCAGCTGAATGGTCCTAGTACAGGTTTCACATAACAGCTAAAAAAAAATGGTGGCTTAAAAAACAATTTATGGAAAGTAACAGCCTTATGATATTATAACATTCCCGTTTTTATTAAAGCGGCATTTAATGCGGTCTGGAAATTTTACAGGTATAATTTTGTGTGGAAGTTGTATTGCAGAGAGAAACCCACTGAATGAGGGAATGCTGCACCGATCAATGAAACAACGTGAATGAAAGAGGAAGGGGAAAACGGAGATAGCGTGTTTATTGGCCGGATACTATCGCTATTGTTTTCTACACCAAGCTTCCGGGTGTATTTGTATGTGTGTGGTATGTATGCTCGTTTGCCGCCCAATACTATAAAAGGAGAAAATTTAAATCAAAGAAAAATACTTACCGTTTGATCTGTTATCCTCTTGCCATAGATTAAATATTCGTGCTTGGCATCTTCGTCGTTCGGAACTTGTCTCTTTCGGACAGATACGAAACTTAATCCACCTCCGCCCATAGGCACCCAACCACCAGTCGAATCATCCCTGGTCATGACCTGGGCGCGGACACGGACCAGGCAATTTCCACTGAAAAACAAACAAGTTAGCGAATTATGAGGAGAGGAGGAAAAATCAGAAAAAAATAAAAATAAAAAAATAGTTCTGCATACCCGTACGAAAATCCCGAAAAATATCACGGTTTCGTTTCTATCGGAGAATTCAAAACCCTCCACCCCTTTATGCGTTAAATGGTTTGGACAAAATCATCCGTTTCCTGTTGCTTAGCAACTCCTGGAACATTTCTTAAAAATTTTGTTTCTATTCTTCCACATTTTCCCCCCTTTCGTTTATTGCAAACTTTGTACAGAATGCAGGACGAATTAATTTGGACTTCCTAAATAAGCCGTGTCAGGATGTCCTTAATAAAAGCCTAACAAATAAATCGCCGTTTTTACCTCCGGAGAAGAGTAACTTTGTTTAAAGAGTAAACAAAATGCAGAGGACCGGAAGTGACGTCGTCGACTTGAAACGTAGGATGCTATATATAGACAGAGAGGGTCAGGGAAGTGGGTGAACTCGACCATTTTCTTTCACTAAGATTGCATGGATTCGGGATAGAATTCGTTCACGCGAAACAATTGTGGAAGGTCAGGGCCATCGTCGTGTACGGTAGACACTATGACATATGCATCTCTTCTTTTCTAGGAAGAACACCTAATTGCGTGATGCTACAATACATCCTTCTCGGCGTGCTCTCTTTTCGCTTAGACCCCGAAAATTAATACCAGATGTATGCGTGTTTCTCTTCTACAATACTGGACAGAAACACTTCGTACTATGTTAACAAAACACATAAAACTCTGCAATTTTTTTACGTTGCGTAATACGTAATGACATTGTTGATACACAATGATGCAGCACGTCTAGTAGTGTTACAATTCCATTCATAAAAACTATATTGTACAAACGGCGCACATTGACTATATTCTAAATATATCTTTAAAATAGGGTTATGTATTTTCGGTACGAAGGTGGATGTATAATCGTTACAGTTGCCTCTCCAAATATTAATTAAACGTTCCTTGCATAACACAGTATACAGGTAAACATAGACAAAGTTATAAAAAAAAAAAAAATACTCTTAAAAGGAATTGGTAATCATCTACACACATTTTTGTTTTAATGTATGTGTTGTGTGTGTATATGTATATATATATTTAGATTTTTCAAATTATAATTTTTCTCCAGCAATTTTTTAGGTTGTTACCTCTAGTCGATTCTATATTTAGTTTCTAACAACCAAAATTCGCAGTTTTTTTTTTACTTTTCAGACTATATCTAATAAGTTTTCAACTAAGAATGACACTTATGAACAGTTTTTGACGGTGTAGTATATATCGCCTAACTTTAAACAGCGAGTGAAAAATCAACATTCTAGAGAGAGATCAATAAAAATACTGGTACAAACTTTTTACGTGTGTGGAGGCGTATTATAATAAAAATCGTCCCGAACGAGATTCTTAATGACAACAAAGACGTAAAAATG
Organism: Olivierus martensii; assembly: GCA_000484575.1. Taxonomy (NCBI): domain Eukaryota; kingdom Metazoa; phylum Arthropoda; class Arachnida; order Scorpiones; family Buthidae; genus Olivierus; species Olivierus martensii. The sequence goes on from AYEL01077046.1 coordinate 30,091, forward strand.
CAATTTTATGCTTAAAATTATAATTGCATAACGTATTTTTTCGTCCCCACACACAATTCGTGTTAGCTATAGAGCACTTAATACACGACGGTGGATAAATAAATTTTAAAATGCACAATCCTATCCCTTTTTCGAATTTCAATATGAATAGATAACCCAAGCTCGTATTTCAAGCAGCCACACCAAACCAGGATATACACTTAATTGGGCCTCCTGCGCTTCCTATGCGATTACTGGGGGCCTTCGGGCCCTATTTAGCATTAAATAAACGAACACCCAGCTCGATCGACACGAAAACAAAGTATATAAAAGGGAACAACCGACTTGAGATTGGTCAATTGAACGCGCCTAGTAGTTTTCATTCATAAAAGCTAGTCCATTGACAACCGTTCGATTTGAATTAACGTAAATGTCTAGAGAGGCCAAAAACAGCCGAAACTGTCCACCATCTCGTTTACCGCCCCTTAACTGACGATATATACACTAAAAGAAGTAGGGTGATAGTTAAAAATGAGCAGTTCCGTCAATTGCAACCTTCAGTAGGAACCTCGTCGGCCATGCTGAGCTCGTCCGCAGCAATACACCAAACACCCCTTTGTGGGCTTAGTTTAGATCTTTAGACACATCCCTTAAAGATACTTACTCTTCGTAGCTACCTTCCGTCATTTTCTTCTTCTACCAATTCCATTTTACTGTATTTTCACCTCGAAAATCGATAATATGATCGACTAAACCCAACGAAGTAACACAACTTGAACAGGAAACCGAATCTCTCCTCATCGCGTATCGTTCCTCCTCTACATATAATCCCGCCACTATGCGAAGAAAACGATTTTTAACACTCGAAATATACCAGCAGCGATGTTAAACAATCGGTTAGTGTAGAATATAACAAATTTATCTATAAAGAAACGAATACACCAGAATTCGGTGTTAGATTTCACACAGCGGCGGATTGATATTATACAACGTCACAGTAGCAAGTAGTTCACTTATGTTAATGAGATTCGGGGTTGTCTTTGACTCATCAGCCTCATTAAGAAAATTATGAGGAAAATATACACTTTTACTCACTATCTTTTACGTGCGCATTTACGTTAATACGCTCGGTATAAACCGATTAACACGTATAGGCCTGTGTTTTAAAGACGGGAAGTTGGATATTATCATGACGCCTTCTCATTGGTTGGCTCGTCCCGTCCAGCATTGAATTTTGTCAATTTTAATATTCATTTTAAATGATGTTAATATAACGATAATTAATAATAAAAAATACTGTTAAACACATAAAATACTCGCTGTTTTCATTTTTTAATACGAGATCTGAACTCGCGATAACGCTTTTACTATCGAAATTTTTAGCTTTACACTGTCACAGATTCGAATTTTCGCCGTGTTTTTAGCGAAAAATCATAAAATTTTACTTGTTCTTAACGTATTTTTGCAGTTTTGCTACTAGGAATTTTGATACGAGGTATAGGTAAGGTAAATGGATTCCGTGAATGTACTGCGTGTGATCATTCATCGCACAGCTGCACATGTAGAACGATAAAATAACAAAGAAATAATATTTTATTTTATAATTTCGAATTATGTTTATTAATGGGTGTTTCGGGACTTGTTTAATTTCGTTTTTGAAGTCGTACACATACACGTCAACTGTGTGTTTCCAACACAGCTTCGGTTTTTCTCTATTTTTACAACTGTGTTTACGTGTAGATCAGTTCGGATATCATAAACACTTTAGCGCAATTAATACACTACCATAACTAAAAATACAGGTAACAGACACTAGAATTTAAGTGTTTTGATCCATTTATAGAACTAAACTTGATTATGTAAGATCACTGTTTAATACAGTCCAAATTTTAACATTTAAAGTGTTTCTGATGTTTATATTTATCTTAAACAGGTCTAAATTAAACTTGAGTGATTGAAAACTGTGTCTTATATATTTTCAGAATTGAAAATTGATTCTGTGTACATAGACATAATTGAAAATGTGTTTGCCTCTTTTTTTAAGGCGAGAAAGTCCAATAAGGAAATTATACAGACTTACCTAAATGTTAACAAAGCGTTTGACCAACTTTAAGCTGTACAAATTACACCTTATCAAAACATACCTTCTCTCTCTTGCATTAAATAAATAATAGTATAATAAATTTATAATTATTTTAAACACTGATTTAGATACTACAATGACACAAAACTAAGAAACACTTGAAAGTACTTCGTTTTAAAATTCAAAATTTATTATTACAACCTTATAAATATTGAAACTTTACAAGACAAGATATTTTACGTTTTTATGTGTATTTTATTAAATTTTTAACATATTTTAGTAAGTTAAAATGATTAAAACATTCAGAATTGTTGTATAGCGCCTAGTAGATTTTTAAAGCATTCAAATTCATTTTTATAAAATGATCAAAACGAAATTTTATATAATATTTTGATATATGCATATAATTTATATATTTCAATGTGTTACGCGTGGTGTTTTACGTAACTGATAAACACATAAATACAAATAATGTGTGCTAAAGCACACAAGTCTGCAGATTTCGGTAGGTGTTCCAAATCTGCGCTTTAGTTCAGATATAATCTATAGACTTGTGTTTTAAAGAACACAAGTCAGTAGGTTTCTTTAGAACACATAAAAAAAATGATGTGTTTTTAAAAAACACATAAATATAAATAATGTGTTCTTTAGAACACAAGTCTGAAGATTCAAATAAAAAAAAATGATGTTTTTAAAAAACACATAAATATAAATAATGTGTTCTTTAGAACACAAGTCTGAAGATTTCCGTAGATGTTTCCAAATCTGCGCTTTAGTTCAGATATAACCTATAGACTTGTGTTTTAAAGAACACAAGTTTGCAGGTTTCTTTAGAACACATAAATACAAATAATGTGCTGTAAAGAACACAAGTCTGTAGATTTCCGTAGGTGTTTCCGAATCTGCGCTTTAGCTGAGATACAAAAATCACGTTATCAATGTGTTCAACTTTCTATGAAATGAAGCATTTAACTCACACATTATGAGATTTTTCGTTAGTAATTACGTTAAACACGCTAGTAAAACGTTTCAGTGTCAATTAACGATATTGTAAATCCTCTAACAGCATTAAATTATACTTATATTAAAATTTTGGTAGTTTACTCGACTAAATTTAATTGACACGTTTATAATTAAAAGTATAAACGTGATCAACTGATTAAATATTAAATTAGAGGTAAATGTCATATTTAGCATTTGTTCCACTAGTTTACTTACGGACTTTGACCAGATCTGTATATCATCTGTTAGCCATCTTTTAACAGAAATCATTATAATGAATATAATTTTTTTCGTCTAATTTTAACGAATTTTTTTTATGATCAAGAGTTCAGATGTTAATGTGTTAAAAAAAAATCTATATCTGGAGAAACAGCCAGCATTTTCTAGCTAACTAGAACACACTAAAACTTCGTTAAGGAAGTATTTTTCTCAAGGATTTTACTGTTCACTGTAAGAAACGAAATATTAATTTCTTCACGTATAAGTACGTATAATCTAAAATTTATTTTTATATTAAAAAAAAATAGGATAAAGTTATTTACCGAATTTAAGGATAATAATCAGGATTATTATTAAACGTTTGACATTATCATACAATGAAAGTTAAAAGTCATCTTTCCTTCTGTTTTAAAGATGATTATTTTTAAAATAGAATATTGTCTGCATAATGGCAATACTTTTCCTTCTTTGTTATAATGAATTGCTTCCTTTTATTCAATCAACTGCGTAAGAATATACGACAGAAACACTCCAGACAATAACATTCAGATTAGAAGACAATTTTGATTTCGACACGATAACCTATAATCGACTAGATACTAGATCTAAATTTAGGACAAACCTGCGTATTGAGAAATGATCAGGACCTATAAAAAAATCTAGTTTTTGATATAACATGCATGAAGATGCGAATATTTTAATTAAAAATATAACTAAATTAATTCTGCAATCAGTAATCACAATTTAGAACTTTTTAAGTCCTCGTAATTAATTAGTATTATTTTAATAGCTTCAAAGGGTGCGTAAGGAGTTAAAAATTTGTTTGTACAACCGAAGAATAATATTTATTCCTTTATTCTTTACCAATTTACATTTGTAGGTGACTCCTCCTACATATACAGATCTATACAAAAATAATTAACAGTTTTTGCAGCTCGAATCCGAAATGAGTTCATATGTTTGCTGTTACGCACCACTGGAATATTATATAACCTATAGTGCCTTGTTATCTTTTGTAGGATACTGAGTTCCAAATATCCAATGTTCATTTTTATAAAATGATCAAAATAAAATTTTATATGAGATTTTGATGTATGTATATAATTTAATATATTTTAACATGTTACGCGTGGTGTTTTACGTAACTGATAAACACATAAATACAATAATAATGTGTTCTAAAGAACACAAGTCTGTAGATTTCCGATGTGTTCTAAAGATATCTACAGATATGTGTTCTTTAGAATTTTACTGTTCACTGTACAGTAGTTTGTACTGTTCACTGTAGAATTTTACTTTGTGTTGCTAAAGAACACAAATTTGTAGATTTCTTTAGAACACAAATACAAATAATGTGTTCTAAAGAACACAAGTCTGTATATTTCCGTAAGTGTTCCGTATGTGTTGTAAAGAAACCTACAGACGTGTGTTCTTTAGAATTTTACTGTTCACTGTAGAAATTTACTTTGTGTCGATAAAGAACACAAATCTGTAGATTTCTTTATAACACATAAATATAAATAATGTGTTCTAAAGAACACGTCTGTAGATTTCCGTAGGTGTTTCGTATGTTTTGTAAAGAAATCTCACTGACTTCTGTTCTAAAGAACACAACATTTAGAACACACATAAATACAAATGTGTTCTAAAGAACACATATCTGTAGATTTTTCCAAATCTGCGCTTTCATTCATATATAAAAATCATATTGTCAGTATATAAATTCGTTTACAACAAAATTTACATTCATTTCGACAAAACTGTGCTAGCAATTAGTTTAAAATAGTTGTCTTTCCTAGTAAACTATTTCCGTACTTCAAACAGTTATGCATTTACTGTTACAGCAACAAAATTTGAAACATTCACGTTTGGAATCTTAAACGAAGATAGCTTTTTTTTATTACGAGAAATGTTAGTGGAAATTTCTTATATTTAATAATTTTAGATATTATTATTTTACACGTTTAATAATTGAAAAAAAAAAAAAAAAAAGGTAAAAAAAAAAAAAAAAAAAAAAAAAAAAAAAAAAAAAAAAAAAAAGGTAAACATCGGTTTTGTTGCTATTGTATAAAAGGGAACTATCTTTTTAATTAATGTTAAAAAATGGAACTCGGGGAAATGGAATATTTATTATTTTTTTCAAGAAACGAAAAATCATTTTTGGTAATACAGATTTAATAATTTAAATAATTTTTGGTTATTTTATGCAATTTTTATATATATTTTATCATTTTATAAGTTCAGATAATCAAAATGAGTGTGTTTTTATCAATAAGAGCTGTTGTTCTTGAGGTCAACTTCGGAAGCAATTTTATTTATAGATCCTCGAAGAAAGCTCTGCAGGTTTCATTAGAAATACTCAAAAATTATATACAGTTACTTATTTGTAAGAATAAATCTGTTTGGGTTGTTATTTTATATGAATTAACGTAATTCATAAATCATTTTTTACGAAAAATGGACTATTAATAAATTTTGTTTTATAAGATTTTAAAACTTAAAATTATAGTTACAGAATTTTTGAGAATCTGTAAAGAAATAATTCTAACAGAATTACATGCATTTAAAACCAATTTTTCTATAGAAATAACTGGCTTTAAACAGACGTAATTTTGGGAGAATTAATACAGAATATAGATTCTCAAAAAATATCCAAATTTTTGGTTGAAATTTTTGAGAATCTGGAGAGAAAAAATATCAATTCTTACCAGTTTAAAACTAATTATTTATGTAAAAAAATTTCTTTAAATTGGCGTAATTTTTTAATAATCAAGATTGCTTTAAAAATCATTTTTTTTTATATTTTAGAAAGATTTTTTTTTTTAGAAATTCTACAAGAAATCTGCACAAAATATACATTTTATTGGATAATTTAGACCTATAGACATGCGTAAAATTTATTCTAGGAGCTTTAATCTTTAGGAATAAAAATAAAATTTTGGATCAATATTTATTTAATGTGTTCACTTTAAGCTATAAAGATGATATGAATAAAGTCGGATGTTACTTTGGCTTTTAAATTAAACTAAATTTTATATACAAAATACTGTAAATAGAATCAATATTTATTTAATGTGTTCACTTTAAGCTAAAAAGATGATATGAATAAAATCGGATGTTACTTTGGCTTTTAAATTAAACTAAATTTTATATACAAAATACTGTAAATAAAAACTCAAAGCGGTAATTTTTAGTACAAACATATCTCTGTACACCTTTTGCGTTACTTAATTTATGTTTTTTTTATGTAAATAATAAAAAACTAGCATCTTCCAAAATAAACAGAATTACAAGAAAATTTAAAGCTCTGTTTCAGAATACAATTTATATATTAGATCACGACAGATATTAAAGATCTGTTCAGCATCCTGACAGAAAAGAAACAGTTTTGATACGATATCTTCCTGAATTAACTTTATTTTAGCCTACATTCAAGGCTAATCTAGCAAATGTTTCTTTTAAAAACAAAAATTATTGATGCAGAAGATCATCTCCTATACTTTTCGCAAATGGCAGTTTAAACAGTCGAGTTTGTTTTATAATCCAACATTAACCTTCATCTGCAACCATTAACGAATAAATTAATGGTAATTCAAACTTTTCAGTAGAAAAGCGCAAGAGTTCCTGGAAGATATCAATATCCTGCATCCCCGCCTTGTCTATATATACAGACTGCGCGTCGAAAATAGAATCGTTGCAGACTTAACACGATACTTCTTCAGTTTTTCGTCAATTAGTATCATAAATACGCGTTTTGATGGCTTATAAAGTATTTTTAATTATCTCTGCATTCGATTACAACATCGCAGATTGCTCCTTTTTTGTTAGTTTTATGCTTTTCGCGTTTTTAAAACTTAATGTGAATGTTAAAGAAACCAATTTTCCTCTTTATATAAAGGAGACTTCTCTCTCTCCTAGTTCATATTTAGAACTGGAAATTTTTCTTTTTCGTTATTAAAAAAGAAGTGGAGCACTGTCGAAATATTAAATTTAGATTTCATAAGCTTATCTAGATGTAAAATGTTACCAAAAATTGCAACCGGGAGGTTTATAAAATGAGAATTTTTCGAGTTAAAAACTTTTCACCTGAGAGAGAGAGAGCGCCCAGCAGGCTGCAAAATGCCTCGTAGGCCTCTTATAAAAAGTAAAAAAAAAAAGAGAGAAAATTCCACTAACATTTGTTATTTGTGCCTAACTAGTTCGTTCCTAGAACTGAGAGAACAGCAGCCAAGGATTCAAGGAAGTGAGATGTGTCATAATTCTGTTTTCTGACTCACCGCTCAAAAACAAATAGAAAAAGATATTTCACTTTTCATGCTAAAACATAAATATTTTAAATCGTCTACATTTAAAATTTACATAAACAAATTTTGATTAGCAGCTAAAATTAGAAGCCAAAATGAATCATTAGTCTTCCGATCCACTTTCTATGAGGCCTTAGAGAATGCAAAACTGTGAACGATTTACTGCTTTTAAAATGGGCAAATATGTGATGATGCACGAAATTTACTATTTGGATTTATGAAAATTATAAATAATAAACTATGTGCCCTTATAGTAATGTATGAAAGAGTAAGGTTGATGAGAATTGAATCAAAATTTTCGAAGGATGGTTATATCGATTTCGGAATGTTCAGATTATTTAACTCAAGAACGGTTTGATGTGTAAATGTATCAATTAGTACGAAAGTATGTAAAAGAAAGAGTTAAATAAGTTCACAATTCATTACTTTTTGTTACACGACACAATCAGAGCGAAGTTTTTGAATGAATGTCAACGTAGGGCACGAAGCCAGAGCCATTTCAAGTGCAGACGTTCTTCAAACGTCTCATTCTCTAACAAACACGAATGAATCAACATGCAGTACATGTTTTCGGGTGAATGAATCACACATCCATTTAAATCTAAAGTTTATTTTTAACATTAGTTAAGATTAACACTCGTGGTAGACTTGGATGAAACAATGGAAATAGGACAGAAACAAACCGTGAGAGAATATCTAATTCTGTAATTTTTAAATATGATTTAATGTGTTTTGTAACTTGTTAAAAACAATCTGATAATTAATTCCAAGAAAATTTATAAAACTAAAAAAAAAAATTTAAAATTTAAACACTTAAAAACACTATCAATCAATAAATGGGATAAAAAAAAAACATTTATAGAAGATGTAGACAAAATTATTTATCAGTACAGTTCAAATAATTTTAACTATCAGTTTTCGCAGTAATAACAATTATAAATTGCGGTTAGTTTGCTTAATTAATGTTTCAATTATTACAATTGTAGTACAATATGGTTAATTACAACATAAGTTAATCATAAAAAGTGTGTCGGCAAGACAAAAGACTAAATAAGGTCTGGTAGGAAGTCATAAAACATGTTGGAATGTCTATTAGAAAATTTTTGTAACCCTGTTTTGTCGAGTATTATACTATATTTGTATTAAATCGATGCTGATATAGTAATAAACAAACAAAAAAAAAACCCTAAATTAATTTGTTCCCAGTTCGTGTTTAATTATATTAAAGTCGAAAATTCTGAAAAATAAGCATTAATTATTAAACCAACTATTTTAGCAGTATCAGAAATCAGTATTGAGTCTATGAGAGAATATAGTATCCCACAGAGTTAATACTGACTTCCGATGCTGTCTTCAAGTAATAGGAATGCATCTTTTACTAATTAAATGCCAACGATTAGTTTAAATCTAAACCGCAAGTAGTTAACTTGAACCATGTGTATAACTTATTAAACCATTTGAATTAACAAGTTGAAGCATGAAATGGTTATCCACTGAAATATAAATGCTATGTTGTAAGGAAACCTCGTGATATATTTTAAAATTCATTAGCTGGCTGATTATCTGTAAAGATCAATAAAGAACATGCCTGCTGATATAGAAAAATTGCATATTCAGTAAAAAAATTACGCTTACATAGGAGAAATATTATCAAAGTTAAGTAAGATCATTAACTCATTTTTTATACATTTAGGATTTGAGATAGATAGAGGGTCACACAAGTTCCATTCCATCATCTTTCTGGATTATAAGATAAATGGTACAGATTATAAATCATTAATATTTCAAAAAATAAAATTTATGTTCGCATTCATTAATAAATAAAATTATCAAATTTAATCATAATTAATTCAGATTAAGGGATTATATAATAAGATATTTAAGAATTATAAGGTAATTTCATTGATATAGTTTCCTAATAACAGTCCTTTAGAATGTTTAAATCGCTAAGTTCTATATTTAAATCTAACGGGAAAGAAGAAAGAGATAGCTTTCATCATCAAAAGAAAATTATAATTAAATATTATTTATATATATTTTTTAGAATAAAATATTCTAA
>AYEL01077049.1:0-38128 GCA_000484575.1 Olivierus martensii
TATCTAACGGTTTTTCGAAATCAGCTGATTGTTTGTTTATATTAGTTATATTTTAAATATAACCCAAAAATTTAAACAATACAATTATTTTTGTGTTATCTACAGTTGAAACAAGTAACTAGTACACCAGGGATGTATAATTATCATCAAACAACATCCATCCGAGGTCAGTTGTTGACCTCCTGCATATGGACTGTGTACATTATTCGACGAAATGGAGATCGCTGACAACCCGTCCCCTTTGTTTGAAAATGCTATTATTATTATATTTTAACTATTTTTGAAAAATTAATGACTTAGAATGACGAAATACAGAGAAATAATTCACCATCCGCCATTTTTAAAAGGCTCTGAGACTAATCTTGAGTAAAAAACTATAAAAAACGATAATTTATCAAAAATCAGTGCTAAATCTGGCATACAGATGGCAGGATGATAGCTACGTGTACAAATTACAGCAATATTTATTAAAATAACAAAATTTTCAACAAAGTCGACATTCTCATATGTACTAATACTTCTTATAAAATAAAAAGTATTAATCCGGCATTATTTTAAGAAAATAGGAACAAAAATGGCTAATAAACAATTATTTTAAACATTTGTGTAGTGGAATACCGTATTTCATCCGCGAGAGGGATAATACGATTGTTTGTTTACACGAGGTCAGGACGCGTATCAAATTACAATCTGCCGGATCATTTTTCAATCATAAATTGTCTTCGTCAGTTGGAAAAATTTTTTAGAATTATGAAGTATTTGGTATTATTAGATGTGGAATATCACCAGAAATGTAAATATATCAACATTTTTTTTATCCGATGCAGAAATTATGAATAATTTGAAAAAATTATGTTTTGTTTACATATGCAAATTAGGCCTAATTCTTTCGTTTTTTTTTTCTTTTTTTCTTTTGGTCCTATAACTAAAATTAAAAAACGATATCAGGACAGAGTATATGGACAACAAAATATAATTTTTTCGTGCCAAAAAATTAAAAAGTAAAAAAGTTACGGCAAAATATCGAATATTAAGTATATATTTCATAACCCTTTCGAGTGTAAGGGAATGTTTTGTTTTTTAAGGGAGGAGCAGAAAAGGTTAAATAACATTCTCAAAACACATCTGAATGGAAAAAAACAGTGAAAGCCATCAACAACATATATCACAACTACACAAAGCTGTAGTCTTGGCTGATAGAAACATAACACCATTAAATCTACAGAACGACACTCCAAACCAAATAGACAACATTGCACACATACAATAAAAAGAAACATCCTAGCGTAGAAAGGAACTCCATGGCAGATACCCACACGACCTTCAGAAACACTTTATAGATGCCAAAGCATCAAACAGCTGGTTAGTTGGGGGGATCTATTTACAGAAACAGAAGGGCTTATAATAGCAATACAAGACCAAGAAATAAACACGAAAAACTACAGAAAATACATATTAAAGGACAGCACATTAACAAATGACACTTGTAGGAAATGCCACATAGCACCCGAAACAGTTCAACACATTATGTCTGGTTGCAAGCTGCTTGCACAAACAGATTACCTGCACAGACACAACCAAGTAGCAAACATAATACACCAAAAGCTTGCAACCAAATACAAATTAATGAATACACTTACACCATACTACAAATACATACCAGACACAATCCTAGAAAACTCAATACACAAGATGTATTACGACAGAATAATCCTAACAGACAAAACCATACACCACAACAGACCAGACATCACTCTCATAGACAAGCAGAACAAAGTGTTACCTACATTATAGACATCTCAATACCAGACTCACACAATATCCAGAATGCATTCACCCAAAAAATTAGCAAATACACAGAACTCTCACAAGAAATTAAGCATCTCTGGGGAATTCAAAAGATAGTCACAGTACCCATCATTCTCTCCTCCACAGGAGTAATCCCTCACACACTACACAAGAGACTCAAAACATTAGATCTACATCCCAAGACATACATAACACTACAAAAAGCATCACTACTCAATCCATGCAACATAGTAAGAAAGTTTCTCAGCACTGACACTGACAGTTAGTCAACACACCATTACACATCACAAGTAGCTATGTCTTGATTCGTGTCCAACATAGCACTTTGACCCGGAGTTACTCCGTGCCCACATTGATGTACTATAACATAATAATTTTAGAGATTTTGCTGAATTTGTATAGAATGTCTGTATCTACCTTGTTTGCACTTTAAGATTTTTTAAATGTAAATGCTAAACTATGAGATACAAGATTATTTTTTTAGCATATTTTTGGATCAAAATTATAGTTTCTTCAAACTTGAAAATGAAAATTTTTTGATGGTTTTAGACTAAATAGATAAGGAGGAAATAATTTTCTCATAGATTAAAAATAAATCTGATAAAATGAATAAACTACATCTGAAGGAATTTTATTTATTACATCGTACGTCATAAATCATATTTGAAGTGATTATTAAATTCAAAAATTTTTTAAAATTAAGTATAATTAAGCTGTTGAAACTATAATATTAGACTTATTTTAGTATAAGATATGATTTTATAAATATATAAAATTATATATAATTTTAAGATCGGAAGTTAAAATGTGTAAATTTTATTATAATTTTATATTTCAGTTTTTATTTCGGATGATAAAGCCTAAAAAAGTGTTTTTTATGGCAGTTGATGGAATAGCACCTCGTGCAAAAATGAATCAACAACGAGCAAGACGATTTCGGTAAAAGCTGTTTAAAATAACTATACACTAATTTTTAAAACTGCTTAATCATATCCAAATTTAGTTCAGTGAATTAAAGCACTAAATGCAGTCAGAAGCTACTAAAACACTCTTTTAATAATAATCAAAACAGTAAAACGCTTTCAGTATCCATGGTGTTCTGTAAAAGTATTCCATGTAATTGAGGAGGGTATCCATGATACCAAAAGCGTTTTTACTGTTTTGAATATTATTAAAAGAGTGTTTTAGTAGCTTCTGACTGCATTTAGTGCTTTAATTCACTGAACTAAATCTGTTTAAAATATTTTAAACAAGACAAAATATTTTTTATTGTATTTATTATTCATTTTATGAACTCTCGACTTATAATAGTGTTCAGTTCAAACCTTGCCATCCTAAGTTAGATTTGTTTTAAGTTGAAAATGCCAAAAATTTATGGATTTTTCACAACTAAATTTTACTAGGACACTATACATTATTTTATTAAAAAAGTACTCAAAATTATAAGAACCAGATACAAAAAAGGGCACTTTTCATTTATTAGATCAGCCATTCTATAAAGTACACAAAATTATAAGAACCAGATACAAAAAAGGGCACTTTTCATTTATTAGATCATCCATTCTCAACCTGCCGCCTGCAGGCCACATATGACTCACCAAGCTTTTACGTGTGGCCCAGAATGCACAGTCATGAATTTAATGAAAGCACGGAATTCTTCTTCCACATGCAAGAAAAAATAAAAATTCTGATATTAAAAATATTTTTTTAATCTGAAAAAATTAGAATTTTCTTAATTAGCTAGGTCCTTCCTGATGCACTCATAAAATTTACAGTTCATAGGTCAGTTTGGAAAACACTCATAAAACTATGGTATTCATGAACTGAGAAGTCGAGTTTTTGGAGGCAGTTTTTTAGAAGTCAGACTTTTTTCACGTGACACCAACCGGTTGCCGACTGTTGACATAGCCTGTTGCAGCCGGCTTAAATGTAGCAAACAAATGTATGTGGCCCCTGGGAAAAAAGTTGAGAACCACTGTATTAAATCATTGAGTCTGAGACTCATCTATTGAATTATATTGATCAGTCCTAGAATTTATTTGATTACATCACTATTGTAAGTCAAGGACTAACTATAATATTAATTTTAAATTTTTAACAAAATTTGATGCAAAACATATTAAATATTTTTATTAGAATAAATTTTAAATATGATTTCTAAAAATCAGATTAATAAGTTTGAATGCATAAATTTTCTATAGATTTAATAATGTTTTATTAAAGGATATTTATATCTATATTTTTGTATATTTATCTAAATTTTTATTATAATGAAAATAATATTTTTTTCATAATTGAAACATTCTTATTTTATAAACAGTGTTTTCAAGTTGAATGCATAGAATTCTGTTTGAATTTTTGTTTCTTGTTCAAATGTGTTTAGAAAATAGAATATACAATAATATCCTAAACAATGAATAATAACTTAAACATGTTATAATTTTGATCGATAGACAATTGAATATTATCCCCAATATTTTGTTGAGATCCTCTACATGAGAAAAATTAAAATGCTGATTATTTTAACTGAAAAAAGTATCTTTCATCCAACATGTGTAAATTTGATAGTAATTTTTTATAAAGCCACATTATTAATTCTATTAATTATTTATTAAATTTTTTAAAGAATAGATTATCCAAAATACTCCACATAATTTAATAGCTGTTAAATATTCTATTCCAAATGAAACCTATGTATTTCTTCTTTCAAAACATCTATATGTTGATTGTCTCATCTGAGAAATAAGTAAAGCTATCACTCTACAGCAAGACAATTTTTAAGAGAGAAAAAATCATCTCTGACTAAATTAGCTTCTTAAACATATTGCAACATTGACTTACAACAATGAAATTGTATCTTTATTGGAACAACCAATTCAGAAGTGACATTTGAAGAGTGATCCCAAGACGTGTTCAGTCCATTTTGAAGAATTGAATTTGACAAAGTTATTAAGAAGGATAATTAATAAGTTCTATGTTTAAAAGAAACAAGTTCCAACAATTTGTAAGCTTCATGAAGAATTGTAATCAACAATTGAAAAGTGTGATTACAAAAAGCATTGTCCATTTTGATCATTTTTTTTATTTCATGAAATAAAAAAATGAACAAAATGGACTGAATGTGTTTTGGGATCACACTCTTCATTTGCTCTCTGATATCAAATAATTTGTCTAGAGAGAATTTTTGTTAAGAGCAGCATAGACCCCAAGTTGGAATGAGTAGCAGATAACAAGTAGGTTTCCTAAAAGCATTTGTCTCATAATATTCTTAATGATGTTAAGTTTTACATCTAGGAAATGTGCAGACACTTTATTCTTTTGTTCAAAATTAAGTATAAGACCAGCATTTTTATTTGCTAAAGCTTGAATTAATTTATGAGACTCATCATTACACTTCCAGATAATAAAAACATCATTGACAAATATCTTAGATGCAAATTTGTAGAATACTTAAATTTTTCAAGGATAGTAATTTCTACATGCCTAAGGAGAATTTTGGCCATTATGCTGATCATGGGCCCATCAGTGGGGACTCCCTGAGTTTACTTGAACTTATCATCATGTAAAAAATAGGATTCATGACAAGAAATTGGCAAAGTTCAAAAGCTCAAGTGTCATGTGATGCATCAAAACTTAAGTCATTTAGAAAAGCTGCATGTACTTCAAATAGAAAATTGGCAATTACTAAATACCTGACAATCTGTATGAAATTAAGGAATGATAAAATTAAATACAATGAAGGGAAAAGTATTGAGATCTATATTATCCCTCTTTTCAACAGGGTTCTTAACAGTTGTGAAATCTGTAGGAATTATCCTGCAGAATCTGGAAGACTGCATTGTGGAATGTAAATGTGATATCCATCTTAGAAGAAATATTGTAGGAGTTATCCTGCAAATCCTGGAAGACTGCATTGTGGAATGTAAATGTGATATCCACCTTGAAAGAAATACTACTGCTCTGGGTAAACGTTTCCTTGAGTTCAACATTGATATAGATTGGGATGTATTGAGTATTGAGACTTGCAAGCACTCCCACTGAAGGATTCTTATTGTAGTCATTTGAAATAGTAACTAGAAGCAATGTTATTAATGATAACCAAGATATTAAAGTGTCAAATGCATGGATCTACTCATACCAGCTTAAAAAGTAATAATGCAAAAAAGTAATAAAGCTTTAGCTAATCTTTTTAGGCTTTATTTTATTATTTATATGTTAGCAAATCTATGTTTATCCATGTATTTATCCTTTATATATTTTAATTATTATTATTTTTTGTATAAAATACATTTTATGTATTCTTGATCTCTTGTTTGTGTCATGCATGTGAGGATTTGCTATCTTGTTCCATTTTTGTATTTTAAGTCTATTCCATCTATTGCTAAAGATGGGTATGTATTAGCTGAAAGTACTATGATAATTTTTGATTAAATTATATTCACATTACTGCTAAAAGTCTTATTTTTCGTAAAATTATCATTTTCTTATTTCAAATGAAAAAATACATTTTTTAAATTTGAAATAATCTTCTCAAAGTGATCATTACATGCTCTATTACTTATACTTTTATACAAATAAAATATTTATCTAAAATATTATTTTTAATTTTTATAAAATTAATTAATTTTAAAAAATCATATTGAAGTTTAAAAAACAATTTGGTAATATAATTGAAACCAGAAACTGTTGCATTAACTGGTAACATTCTGTTGCTATCAATTCACATGACACAAAAAGAGTTTACAATATAAGAGTATATATTTCTTTATTGGACAATTTTCTTATTGATTAGATTGGTGATGGAGGATGTTATTTTTTCTCAAGTATGACACTGAGGTGTTTTATTTTTCTCATGATTGGGAGGAGAATTATTTTGTCTCAGTTGTGAGAAAAACAAAACATGTCAATATCATTATTGAGAAGAAATAGACAATTTCCTTCCACTATCAGTATAATCAATGAGAAAAACCATTCAATAAAGAAATGCACCCTATTACCCCATACACGAAGTACCCAATTTACAACAGAATTGCATTTAAAAATTTCAGTCATAGTTCAAATCTGTCATAACTCAGAATACAATTTTCCATAGTCATAGTGTTATAAATGCAAGCTATGTTCCCTAATCACTAGAATTCAGAAACATCAATGTACTTCTAAAAAATAATAGCATGTAGTAATGTTGAATTAATGCTGTTTATTGTTTAAAATGAGGAAATTGTGTATTTCATTCCTATCAAAATTTAATAATGATAAAACTAAAAAAAATGCAATGTGAAAACAAAGATGAATCATTTTCCTGTGTCCACGCATCTGCTGCATAGTAAATCAATCATTTACTACTTTGAAGGATCCAGGTTTAAATTTAGGTTTCACATATTGTTTTTCAGGAAGGATCCAGATTCTCAAGACAGTCTTTGAAGATAAAGTACCATAATAAGTTACAACACTTCAGTGTTCCAGGTTCATTGAACCCCATCCTTCAGTCTTCCAATTGATCCCAGCATAAGTATTAGACAACTTTTAGAGGACTACTTTTGGCAGTGGTCCTCTAAAAGTGACCATTGCCAAAAGTATCCCTTGGCAACTTAATTTGAACTAACCTAACCAAGTTTTTAGCAAATACAGTCAATTCTCGCTATTTGCATATTCGACTATTCGCAAAAATTATTTGTAACCACAAAATCGTTATTCGTGGAGCTTTCACGCTTATTCATGGACTCCCACTAAGCAGCGAAAATATTGTTACCAACTTACACCCTTTCTTTCTCTTTTCTCTCTGGAGAGAGAGGGAGAAAGGAAGTTGTTACCAAATGTACTCTCTGAATTGGTTTGCCAGAAAATTTCTCATTATCTATTCTTGCTCACTCCACAGACCGAAGGTAGACCAAAAACCTGTTCATATCATCTGCAGGTCCCATAGAAGAATATGACCCTATGCTTGAATTCAGCCTCAAATTTAGGTGCCTAACTTCCTGCGCATTTGCTCTTTATGCCAAAATTTTAGAAGATCTGAGGCAAAAGGAATGCAGACAAGGCTGACAGTTTTTCAACACAGTTCAGAAAGACAATGTGTCAGCTGTCACATCAAAAAACTATCAAATAAAAATAAGATTTTATTAACTACGTAGTTAATGTTTTTAAAAATTAAATAAAGATTACTGTAATAATAATACTGTATATAGTACTATTGCAAAGTCGCTGATTAGAACGAATGGAATAAAATTAATTCTAACTAAGCCTAACGGTTAGCGACTCTCTGCCAATTGCGCTGTATCAGTTGCAAAGTCGCGGTTTAGAACGAATGCAATACTATCTACTTATCAGCTAAACCTAACAATCGGGAAAAATTTACGGAACGTAACTACTGTGAATAACGAGAATTGACTGTATAAACAATTATTTTTTATCATTGGCTGACAATTATATAATAGTATCCATTCTATACCCAACTACATACTGCTTACATCTTTAATAGAGTCAATAGGACTTTACAGTAATTGAATCAATGCCTGGACTGGATCCATCAAAAATTTTTCAGAAGCATGAAATCAGAATTCTATGCTTCCTTGCATTTAGGATGGGGTTGAATGGATCGAGCCTTGATAACTAAACATTCTTGAGGTATAAAATATAAATATCATGGATATATTATACATATTATACAGGGTATTTCATAAAGAATTGAGGGATTACAAAAATTTATTGCTAGAAAACTATTGAGCTTACAGTAATGAAATCAATCCAGAATTAACAAGGAATTCAAACAATTTTTTTTTTTTGACACTTACAAATGTTCATTGTATACACCACGAGTGACATAGCACACATCAACACAATAGTCTGGTTCTTGCCACATGCACATCAACATGAGACTTTTGATAATATCTATCACTGCACTGATAAGCTCTTTAAATCTGCGATATCACATGGCATTGGTGGAATAAATACCCTGTTTTGATGTAACCCCACAAAAAGAAGACACATTATGTGGGTCAGGTGATCACGAGACCATAGCATTAGGTGCTGATCATTTCCAGATGTATATCCTATCCACCACCTTGGCAGCACTGTGTCCAAGTAGAGACAAACTTCATTGTGGAAGTGGGCAGGACAGCCATCTTGTTGAAAAATGCAATTAGACTTTTCTTGCAACTGAAACATAAGCCACTGTTGTTGTAACATGTCAAGATATGTCACAATAATAATAAACATCCCCTAGCAACAGGAATATGAACTATCAGCTTAACAAAACATACATGCAGAAACTGTTTTAGTTCCTCTTTTGTTCTGGACTGGTTTCATTACTATGCATTCTATAGTTTTCTTACAATAAATTTTTGTAACCCCTCAATTCTTTATGAAACACCATGTATAAGAATATTGTATGGTGGAAATACAGTATACATTTCTATTTAGGTGATAACTCAGCCATCTAATCAATTGGCCACTGTGGAATTCCGGGCGGAAATGGAAATGTGGAAAACAACAGGTCTTACAATCTACGAGCGGTTCAGGTTAGACGCGCGAGTAAGGATGACTGTCTGAGCATCTGTGCAGACAGTGCATCCTCCATTACATCTCTATTAGAATGACACCACTTCTACTCACAATTCAACCTATTAGGGTCGTCTTCATTTAAGATTGCCTTTCCCTTCAATTTTTCACGTAAGATTGTTATCGCTTCTGCCGTGAACCCTTGCTTAATGTTAATGTCCCTAACAGGCTTAACAACCTGTGTCTCCTCCCACAGTACATCTACTCTATACTGGTAGACTCTCCGTGATAAGGCAGTCAACAGCGCTTCATTATTAAAAACCACTTAAGATGACTTCATTAAGCCAAAAGTTCTTTTGTATAATAAATATTTTTCACTTAAACTGGAGTTGAGATTTATTCCTTAAATGATATTCAAAATAAGATGGACATTTTAAAATTATATCAAAATTCATCTGCTTAATAAAGGAAATTCATCACTGTCTTGAGGATTGAAATAAAGAAACTTTTTGAATAAAAATCTTTGGTTTTAACATTCAAGGATTTTCTATTCAGTTTATACCAGTATTTACATGATTGGATGGATAGTAGTTCAATAGCAGTAGATATAGTTATTTGATTTAGATCCAAAAGGAATTTTACTAATTATGCTGTGACTTTCTATAGGTGTATGTCATATTTACGAGGAGCATCTAAAGCGACAGAATCCTAGTACCCCTTCTATCACCTATGATATCAGCCAGTTGTTTGATTTCATCGATCAGTTAACAGATCTATCTTGTTTAGTGTAAGTAAATTATAATAAATTAAAATTACTTTTAAATCAATTATCTAAGATGGGATAATTTCAGATTTCAAAAGTCGACCAATACCTATGCACCATATAATAAAGATTGGATCAAAGAAAAGATCTACATTCTTCTTCGAAGGCAAGCGTCCAAAAGCCAATCTTGAAATCTTCTACTAGCTGACAAGTTAATCAGTTT
Organism: Olivierus martensii; assembly: GCA_000484575.1. NCBI lineage: Eukaryota > Metazoa > Arthropoda > Arachnida > Scorpiones > Buthidae > Olivierus > Olivierus martensii. The sequence goes on from AYEL01077049.1 coordinate 10,293, forward strand.
TATAAGATTTGTCATAATCATTTAAATTGTATGCACTGTAAAGATTCTTCCTTTTTTCCATTGACAAACGATCCATTTGATGTCAGAATGGGAGAAAGAAAACTTCTTCCATTTTTGTTCTTTTTTCTTTTGTCAACGGATGGAAATTGATGAAAAGAGACTTTTTTTTTGTTTTAATTGCTATCTGACCAAGTTGGTTGAATTGTAAAAATTTTCATTTTTGAAATATAATAAAAGTTTTAATGAAACTAGTGGAATCGCAAAGTTGTCCATTTAAAAATCAATCATTGGTAACTTAATACACAGACGCACAATGTTCAGAAGTCACTGTATGTCAGGAGCTTTCTAATATTGGAAAATTTGATTCTTAAGCCTAATAGCTTATTAACAAAAAATGAAATATAATTAGATTATATTTTATTTCCAAAATATATGAGTACAGTACACTTATATATTTTACAATAAATAAGTAAAAACAAATAAAATACACTTTGTAATGCAAAATTTCTAATTCGTGATATTATCAATTAATACAAAATGTTTGTTTCAGAACTATTCACGCTGTTGCTGTATTTGGTTAAGTATAAAAATAGAGAAATTGTATTCCCAACAGAATTGGAATTACCATCAGTAATACAGTTCTCCAATCTCTCAAAAGATAACTTTCCAGACATAATTGGCATAATTGATTGTCCACATATATCTAGTGTCTGTCCTGACAATAGTGATGGACAGGTGTTTTACGATAGAAAGTACAGTAGAACCTGCATAATACTATCACCTCCCGTTTCAATCAAAACTGGTCATTTATACAGGTTTATTATAATACAGCATGTTTAAATAAAATATATATATATATAATAAAATATGATATAATATAATAGTGCATTTATGTATTAAATTTTTTTTATCAGCAGTAGAGACACCATAACTTAAAAATTTTAATTATATCAAAAGTTTTCGGCTAATTAAAGCCATTTTCAGGTTATCACATACTGTTACCAATAACATAAACATTCTATAACAGCCTTTCATTCTAAGAACATTCCAAAGGACCTTAGAACAGAGAATAACGGAACATAAAAATGATATCCACTGTGAGGTTTCCAGACAATATGAACAGGCTTATGGCCTACCTGCGGTCTGTGGCGTAAGGACGGGTAATGAGACTGAGACGACGACAGACACAGAGACTATGTTCGTAACAACAAATGACTTCCTTTATTGGAGAGAGAGAGTTTACAGTATCAAGACCCGACAATTTTCATCGGAAGATAAATACCTTTAACAATAAGTCCTTTCCTTAGAACATCGGTTCTTAACCTTATTCCCCATCTGGGCACATCTGACAAACAGGAAATTGCTGGCGGGCGCAGTTCAAAAAAAAGTATAACCATCGGCTTGCGTCGTTCTCGCTATATTATTCCTGTAAACTCTTCCTCACCTTTCCCAGGCAGGGGTTACATTACATCATTTCTAGATAGTTCCAAACAGTTCAGATGTCGAATCTTGGACTTTACTTACAAAGACATCTGAATAAACTATCTTAAATTTATTACCTCGAAAGAGACAATAATGATATCAATTACATCCTGTTATTTCAACAGCGTCACCACATTCTTCGTCTTAAAGACGACACACAGGGGGGTTTTCGCCGACCCCTACACCACCATTATTACAAAATCATTGATGTAAACAAAGTTTATTTGTTAATTACATTCCTTTTTTATGTGTATTTAATATTTGTGATAGAAATATTTAAAGAGCATAGCAAAAAAATAATTACAAAATAGTAATTTCTCATTAATAAATTGTATAATAATCCATTTCAGTTTTAATAAAAAAAAATAAAAAAAAAGATGAGAATCAAACTGGCATCCTTCTAATCAGTATTCAGAAGCTGAATTCATTGTGCTGTCACAGCATTTTATCGAATGTTAATATTATTCAGTACATAAATAACATAGAAAGCTTTAGACACCTTTTTTCAGGATTGCTTGAGACTTGTGCCATATTACTTTATCAAGGGTTTGTGGGAGGGTAGTACTACAACATATATAAAAATCGGAGGGGGCCATGGTTGGCATTCCCCTTGTAAGTACAGTCTAACTCCTTCAAATTTGGTTGACATAGTGACATGCTTCTGGAGGAAAGTAGAACTATAAACAAGACTATGAAGATGCAAGGCTCTTTAGTAGACAAAATAAGATTTGGAATGTTATCTATATATATAAAATGCAATGTTTGTCTGTCAATCTAGGAATCTGACTGTTCCACATAGTTTCCACACTGACCTATCAGGAAAAAACTTTGTAGGATGACTTCCCAAAACCCTGCATGTAACTGCCTAAACAAAATCAAAATTGCCTCAAAGGATGGGACAGATGGGGTTATTTGTTCTATCTGTCTCTTCCACACAAATATCACACCATTTGACTTATCAGGACCAAACTTTTCAGGGTGACTTTTCATAATCCTGCAAGTAACATAGGATACAAAAATCAAAATTGCCCCAAAGGGTGGGGCACATTTAGATTGTTCTTTTTGTTCGTTTCACTTAGATTCTCACATTATTTGATCTATTGGCACCAAACTTTGAAGGGTGACTTTCCCTGAGGGTAAAATACAGTACAAGAAAATAGAAATAAAGAATATAGAGAGTAAAAAAAAGTATTCTAAATCAAAATCACCCCAGGAATAAGGAATTTTGGAGTCATAATTTAAAATTTGTATTTAAATCTTTCAGCCTGTTGTTCTGACTATTGTTGATGTTGCAAAGTATGAAGTAAGATGACATTATGGTCTCGCAAGCATGGCATTGCCACAATGAATGATGTCATAAACAAACATCATCAGTGTATGACATCAATATGCCATAGCAATGAGATCATAATAGTCCAATGTATGAAGTAGTGATGGGTGATATCACAAAACATAGATGTGTGTGCCATCATTGTGACATTAATAATGTCACTGTGATGGAGTAATGCTATCATTTTGTGACATCTGACATAGCAACATCACCACAAAAACATCAGTGTGTGTGTGATGTCATTATGATGTAGCAATGATGTAATAACAACTCTAATATGATAGATTGCATCAGAAAGCATCAGTGTGTGTAACATTATTGTGGCATAGCAATGAGTCCCGTCATAAATATTTTATGTATGATGTAACGATGAATGATGTTCCAGAACATCATCAGGGTGACATCAGAACAGTTCCAACATACAATGTAATAATGGATAATATCCTAGAATGTCAGTAGTGCTTGACATCAGTATTCTGTACAGTGGATGATATCATGAAACATCAGTATGTGAAGTTCCAATGTATGATGTGCTATGACATCATCATCATACCCAATAGCTTTGAATTTTTCCAGCTTTGCTTATATTCTAATTAAATGATATTCTAATTATGAATATCATTCATAACTATCAGAAAAATCTCACAAACCAAAACTAATATCTCTCTGCAAATGATATGCCAGAAATTCCTAGGCAATGCTGGCTACATTGGCTAGTAATTTATGTTATTACATAAAATACTAACCAATAAAGAGGCTTGTATCCACCACAGTCTTGTTCCTACCTCTAATTACTTACTGAAACAAGTCACTATACCAAGTAAATTAAAAAAATTAATCTACATTTAGTAATTTTCAGAATCTCATAATTCCTTCTTGTTCAGATACTACCACTTCTTTTATAGTCTACTTTATCATTAAAGTACTATTAAAACTACAAGCCTATAAGCAATATTTGCTAAAAATTTATTTTTGTTAAAGCAATAATGTCTTTGGCTAAAAAGCAAGTGATGAGAGTTTGTTAACTGTAAACATTTTTGCTTTAATAAAATGATTTATCAGTAAATATTGCTTATTGTCTTCTGTCTTTTCTTTATTTGCTATTATATCTCCCTATTATTCATTAAGTAAATTATAATAATTTTTATGATTTAAAATTTAATTATCTAATGAAATGGAATATATCTACTATTAAGTTATACAAGTAGTCCTTGATTTCAGTCCACTTAACAAATGGGTCCAAACTCTCCTGATGTAAGTTATAAATGCCCAAAATTTATGGATTGTCCACTATTAATATTTGCTATTACACTCCACTTTATCATAATAAACTTGACAACAGGATTGCAGTGTCGGATGGCAAATGATCCGACTCTGACTCCACCTTTAAAAAAAAAATCTGACTCTGACTCTGATTCTGACTCCCTAAAATTTGTAAGGTCTGACTCTGGGCATTTTAAAAATATGACTCCGACTCCACCCAAAAACCTCCGATTCTGCAACCCAGGATTGCAGAATCGGATGGCAAATGATCCGACTCCGACTCCACCTTTAAAAAAAAAATCCGACTCTGACTCCAATTCCAACTCAGATTCTGACTCTGCAACCCTGCTTGACAAGCATAAAAATACAAGAATCAGACAGAAAAAGGATGCTTTTATATATCTGATGTTGATCAAAAACTTGAACTCTCTGTCAGTTGCATTGACTAATCAAGTTGCAAGTGAGATAGGGTGCTTTCATGATTTGACCTAAGCATCATACACAATTGTCTGAAGTTCAATAAAGTGTGCATGCACTGGGTAGTGAAACAATTGTCAGAGAAATAAAAATTGACTTGCATGGCCTGTCCTTGCAGCTTTGCTTTGGTATGCTATGGAGGATAGGATTTGTTGACTCAGATTGACACATGTGATGAGTCTTAAGTGTACCACTATCAACCCTAATTCAAGCAGGCTTCCATGCACTGGAAACATCTCCATTCACTGATGGCAAAGTTCAAGATGACATCCTTGGCTGATAAGGTCATGTTGACTGTTTTTTTGCAATGCAGAGAGAGTTCTGCTGGTCCATTTCCAACTAAGGAGTACCAATGTCATGCCATCTTATACTGTGAGGTGATAAGTAAATTCCATTGGAAACATCTGAGTCTGATGTCCTGCAGTATCTTACTCACAACAATGATAGATAACATATAGCCTGATTAATAATGGTAAAGATAAAGAAACTATGATGGGAAGTACTGGAATATCCACGTTATAATCTGAACCTTGCACTTAGCAATTTCTACCTGTTTGGTCTCCTGAAAACACATTTGATGGGCCAACATTTCAATAACAATGGAGAGGTGGTTGTGAAAGTGCTGGAATGTGATGTGTGCCTGTGGTTTCATCAGCAGTTGAAAGAGTTCTATCCTGCAGGTTCCAGGAACACATAATCCACCCTACATTTGTATTGGGACAAGTGTGTAAATGTAGGGGGAATTATGTGGAAAAATGAACAGTGGTACCAGGTAGGTATCTCTTGTGGTTTCCACGGTACCAGCTTTTGTAACTTATTGACTCTCTCTTATATTATTATTAAAAATCTGTTACATTTATCAAAAATAAATTTATATAAAAAGTTTATTATTATTTAACCCACAGTACTGCAAAAGATGCTGAATTGCAAGAGAAGAAAGCACTTGAAAGAGGTGAAATTTTACCTACTGAAGCAAGATTTGATTCTAATTGTATTACACCAGGTAATTTGCCTTATTAATATATATAAAATATTTAATCATAAATACTGATACTATATAGGTCCTTATTTAATGAGTTTGGGACTAGTAGTTTAGAATATTGTGTTTTAAATTTTATTTGATTTTTAGTTATCCTATTATTTTGAGGAAAAGAATGCTATATTAATTGGATTGATCTAATAATATAAATGGAATAATTAGTCTACTTTCCAAATGAAAGTGAAGCTTGCTTTTTATATAATTGCTAGAATGGATGTCAGTCAGCCTAGCAATTATTCTCATTAATAATTATTGAATTAATCAGTAGACTTTTATGAAACTTAATAGTGGTGTTCTATTAATAATATTTTGTAGCTTATCAAAGAATTAATAATTGAAATTGAAATCAGTAGATCAAAGGAACTGAAATTGAAATTTCAGTGCAATTTCTATTCCACTTATGGATTGATATTTTCTGATATTCAGAAAATATATTGAAAGTATCTCATTCATGTTAAAAAGAATTTTATTTTTTATTTAATTATTCATGCTGATCTGGTCTGACATCTATTGGGACATATTGTGAAGTTGAGTATTGCATATAAATTTCAGTCTGTACAAATATAATTTCTATCTTTTATTCCAAACATTATGAATCAGTCTTCAGAATTTGTAATCAGTTATTGATTACAAATTTTGAAAACTGATTCATCTTGAGATGTGATGGAAATTGTTATACTGTTTCACATTTTATAAAATTCTAACTTTATTCAGTAAATTTCTTTTCAAAATATTGTTTATTTCTTTGATCTGTTAGTGCCTCCCTTTGGGCCCATACCTTTATGTGGCAAGAGATATTGTATGCTCCAGTGATATTTCTGGTCTGTTGGTAATTCAAATTTGCCCTAATGGCCAGAAGTTAGGAGTCTGATGAAATGGTACCTGAGGTTGTCTGACTCTCAAGGAGACAGCTCCTCCACCATACTATACCAATGTTTAGATGATCACCAACATGGTGAAATTTTTATTTTTGATTTTCAAAGATCAAAGAAAAGAAAACTGGACCATCAGATATGGATTTAAAACTGAATTGAATAAATGACAACAAGAATGGAAATGGAAGTATGAATGGAGATTGGGTGCATTGAATTAATCAGTAGACTTTTATGAAACTTAATAGTGGTGTTCTGTTAATAATATTTTCTAGCTTACCAAAGAATGTGAATAGATAAGTGAAAAAGAATGAACAGAAACTTGTGAATGAAATGTCTGAATATAGGCTGGATCTGCTCTGTGTGAGTGAAATGTTGAAAAGGGTATGCATTTGAATGTGTAAGGAATGATATTGTGGGATGAGCAAGCAAAAAGCAGTATAAGTGTGCTGATGAAAGAGAACTCTTCCATTTTTGCCTGATGTTGAATTTGCAAGACTTCTGCATGTAACCTTCATCTTGATGATTAATTTTTTATAAATTTTGGCTTTGTGCGAACAGTTGATGATAATATATTATGATTTAATATTATGTTCTAAGGTTCTTATTGATAATACTGCAGCTGCACTTTTATAATATTGTATTTATGTTCTTTTCATCTTTGGGATAAGTTTATTTTGGCAAAGCCAATGTAGTTTTTGTCTCTATTGAGATTGATGTTACAGAATGAAATGATGTAGATGACAGGATTTCTTAGAGAATTGAGCAGATATTTATCATTATAAAAAAGATTAAATATATTATTAAATTTTTTAAAAGTGATTTTGAAACCAGTAATATTTTTGATTTCATGTTTTAAGCTTCATTAAGGGGAGAACTTGATTCTAAGTGCATTAAATAGAGAGCAGTTTTAAGGTTGTTGTTCTATGGAGAATGTTCTGTGCTGATGATGATATATGATAAATAACATGATCCAGAATGCTTTTAAGAAAAAATTGTTATATCCATATGATCTTCTTTGTTTAAAAATAATATTGATCTTGTCAATTCTATCACCATAATGGTTGTAATGAGTGAAAGCATGTTTGAAGTGAACTCTAAAGATGGTGGCTTTAACAGGTAAATTATCAAATGACAAATTTGGAATGAAGATGGGACTATATGTTGATTTTGTATTTGCAGATGTTCTGTATTTGGCATTGTCAATAATGATGTTAATTTTTTACGCTCCTCAATTAAAAAAAAAATTCCGTTTTATGCTCCAAGAAATATGAAATATGATACTTAATAATCGATATTTTGCCATAACTTTTTTACTTTTTAATTTATTCCTGTATAATACTTCCTGTATAATACTTAATATTCGATATTTTGCCATAACTTTATTACTTTTTAATTTTTTGGCACGAAAAAATTGTATTCCTGTATAATACTTAATATTCGATATTTTGCCATAACTTTCTTACTTTTTAATTTTTTGGCACAAAAAAATTATATTTTGTTGTCCATATACTCTGTCCTGATATCGTTTTTTAATTTTAGTTATAGGACCAAAAGAAAAAAAATTCTGCATCCAATGATACCAAATACTTCATAATTCTGAAAAATTTTTCCAACTAACGAAGACAATTTATGTTGTAACCTGAGAAAGCAAAGTGAAACTCAGGCGAAACCTGATACCTTGTAAAAACAAACAATCGTTTTATCCCTCTCGCGGTATGAAATACAGTATTCTACTACACAAATGTTTAAAATAATTGTTTATACATGCCATTTTTCTTCATATTTTCTTAAAATAATATGAGATAAATACTTTCTATTTTATAAGAATGATATCAAATACTCGTAATTCTGAAAAATTTTTCCAACTAACGAAGACAATTTATGTTGTAATCTGAGAGCGCAAAGCGAAACCTAATACCTTGTAAAAACAAACAATCGTTTTATCCCTCTCGCGGATGAAATACGGTATTCTACTGTTTCTGCAATTAATAGTTTTAAATCATTTCCACTATATCTTTATTTTTCCCCTGAAGTTGAAGGTTTAAAGTATTCAATTTTTCGCAAATATCATAATTTTACGGCTTATATTTTATTTCTAAAAGTATCATGAATCTCGCAGCCACACAAAAAATCGTGACGGGCCACGGTTGATATTGATATAGTATATAGCGGGCAGTCGCGGGCGCACAAAAATAGCTTCGCGGGCACATTTACACAAAAAATCGTGGCGGGCCGCGGGTTGGCCACGGTTGATATTGATATAGTATATAGCGAGCAGTCGCGGGCGCACAAAAATAGCTTCGCGGGCACATTGGTGCCCGCGGGCACAGGGTTAAGAACCGCTGCTCTAGAGGATGCTTTCCAGACATGAGACTGATCTCTGATGTTTGGACTTTTTCCTATGGCAGGGTTAAGAACCGCTGCCTTAGAATGTAGAAAATGTTCCTTTGATGGGGCTATATGGAAGATCCTTGATGTGACGATACGTTTGTGATAGTCTTGCACAATCACCAGTTTCCTGATGGATTCTGTCCGAATCGTTGACGACGATGGGCGATGACTCGGAGTTTTATGATGGATCTTAACGGAGATGGGCGATGACTCGGGTTTGTGTCGGATCCTATTGGAGATGGGTGATGACTTTCCTTCCGTCCGTTTCTTCCTGTATTCTCTCTGTCTCCCCGATGCGTGCGGCCAATCCATTTTTTATATCATCTCCGAGTCTGGGACAAAACGTCACATCTCCCCCGACATTCCCGGGTTTCGATGCATTCCCGACTATTGTGTATTATTTCACTTGTACGTGGGGGTCTACTGTGATAATCCTCGGACACCTGCACAGGCAGGATCCCTCGTCCCCGATACGTAAACAGTTTTGTTTTTGAGATTTACGATCCTAGGGATGAAGTTTCGCACAAAAATACGAGGATCGGTCAATGCTTGACCGTCCTTTTTAATTTTAAAGTTCTTTATTCTCCTTTCCTCAGCTGCGGAGAACCGAATACCTCGGACCAGCTGCGGGATGAACAACTGACAGTGGTCTATTCTTTAAAGTGTATTCCCCGTTAAATTATGATGAGGGGTGGAGTGACGTTCTACATAGCAAGCCCGAATTCCGTGTCTCCACACCGCAAGAGAAACTTAAACACTGTGCTTGCGTTAGAAGCCTATAATAATGATTTAGACGTACACTGGGATGATGCTAAAATCGTTAGACATATGGAGAAGAATGAGCATAAATACCTAATGGAAGCATTGGAGGTAATACGTAGGCAAAACAATGAAAATCTTTGAATGAAAAAGTAGGAGATATACCAAAAGCATGGGAGTTTATTAAGAAGATGGAAAGTTAACATTAAGTAGCAGGTTCATATGCATTGTTAAGGTCATCATAATTTTTGTATATTAATACTTGTATTGCATTTTTATAAGTTAATGTTGTATTTATATATTTTATCCATGTATGTTAATTTTGTGTAAAAACTTTAATGTTATGATTTTTTAACAATTAAATATATATTTTAAATAACCGTTATAAAAAATTTTAAAAAGTCAAATATCGACAAATCTTTATAACTTATTCGATAGATGGCGCGATGTGTCCGCCTGAGATGTTGGCTTTCTGGTAGATTAGGTTAGGTCTTATCTCTCTGACGATAATTACGTATAATTTAATAGTTAAGAAGACTATATAATGCTTAAAAGTGCAAAAAAGCAATAAATTGTACAAAAATATTCAATTTTATTTTATCTGTTTTTTTAATTTAATCAACGATGTTTATGACGTCATGATGTTTCTAGCGCGAGAAAATAAAACTGAATAATCCTTTTATAACCTGTATGCAATTTCTGTTGTTCTTCTATTTAGAATTTGTTTTTGAGAGAATATTTTGTGGATCTGTGTTTTCCCCACGTTAAATTTTTCTGCTAATGCTCATTCAAAAAAAAATCGAAACGTATGTTTTTGTAAATTTATAACACAGTTTATCATTATTCAAACACACAACATATTTAATTAGTATGGAAAAAGCTATCAATAGTACTTTGTCGCATCTCCCTTTTATTTTTTATAATTTTCTACAGCAAAACAGTGTCGTTTAATTGAAATAACAATTTTTCATTATTTTCTATTGTTGATGCCAGTTTAATTCTTCAACATGTTTCTTGCAGGGTATCATTCACTGTAAGATTGCAATTTCTGTTGTTCTTCTATTTAGAATTTGTTTTTGAGAGAATATTTTGTGGATCTGTGTTTTCCCCACGTTAAATTTTTCTGCTAATGCTCATTCAAGAAAAAGCTTTCTTACTGTCATCAGTCATTTTTATTCGCTGTTCTAAATTCAAGGCATTAACTTTCCGTTTAGCCCATGGTTTAGCCATGTTTCAACATCCAAAGTCCAGTGATAGCATCATAAGTGTATGAGATTACATTTGATTAATACGCTTGCATAGAACTTACACATCTGGATCTGGTACTGATTGTTTCACTTTCCATGTTTTCCCTATATCATTTTGCCATAGACCTTCAAGTTATGATTTTTATTGTTTTTAATACAAAATTTAATTATCATATCAGAGATACAAATCTAAGGAACATGCATAGTAAAAAGATATCACATTAAAGTAGATAATGACACCATGATTGTAATTCCAGCACTCTACGTCTTTCTTGTGTTTGAATGATGGGGGAAAAATTCGTACTGTGCAATTTTTTCAATTGTAGTTGTTTTGCTTAAATGAAATTTAAATTCAGAAGAAAACGGTACTGAGGTGAGCAATATAGTCAATTATTAGTGATGTTAAAAAATTATGGATATCATAGATGGTTTCACCTTGTGTTTGGTCTATAAAAATGATGGTCGTGGTCGCGTTAGGAAGGTGGTCATCTTATGGAGAGTCAAATAGCATTATTTCTATGGGAAAAAAATTTAGTTCCCATAAAATTCGTGGTCGTGACATCAGATGGTCTTCTTACACAGGTAGTCATGAACTCAGTTTTCACTGTAATTTTATTTAATTGCCAAATAAATTGAAGTTATGCAGTTAAAACTATGTAGAATTTTACATGGTTATGTGAATTATAGTACACTCTTATTCCCCCAATTTTTGCATTGCCTAATTGTTAATTTTTTCATAAACATTTAATATTCTTAAAATAAACCAAGTTTAAAAAAATAAGATATTAAGACAAATTTTTATATAAATATCTTTAATTGAACAAAAAAAAAATTGTGTTAACATATATTTATGCAACATATACACAACTAACATACAATTTTTCAATTGTGAAAATATTTATTTATCCCACACACATGAACCTGATTTAATATATATTTTAATATAAAGGAATTTTTCAACTTATCTGTGATGGAAACTTGATCATAAGGAATACTGTGGCTAAATGGCCCAGTTCTACTCATGATAGGAGAATATTTGAGAATTGTAGCATAAAGGAATATTTTCATCAAGGCCACATTAATGGATATTTGGTTGGCTATTCAGATTATCCGTGTCTACCTTATCTAATGATACCTTTTTTGAATCCACAAACACCTGTTGAAAGTTATAATAGCATTCACTTTAGAGCAAGAAATAATATTGAAAGATTATTTGAAGTATGGAAAAGACAATTTCTATTGGTAGTGGTTTAAGAACCAAATTACAAATACACTCAATATGATTATAGCTATAGTCAGGTTGCCAAGAGGGGGTGACACCTGAAACTTTTGTCATGGGCTCACTTTTGTCACATGTCAAGGCTTGACATGTGACATAACGTGTCCGCCACAAGAGTGCACTGTCTACTATATAAAGTAGTTGTGCCAAAATAAACTATTTTATATACAACAGTATTTTGACAGACAAAGGTTTTAAAATTTTTATTCATCTCTCATCGAAGGTTTTTAAATTTTTTTGGCATCTCAGATGAGGCAATAAAAATTTAAAAATTCTGTATTTTGTGTGATATGTATCGAATTTTGAATTTATTGCACATTTTTTGAATAAATGCTTATGTTTTATGACTTTTTATTAAACCAAAGTGATGTATTTTTTTAAATGGGGCCCGGACCACAGACTTGTCACGGGCCTGAAAATTTCTCTCGGCGGCCCTGGCTTAAGTTGTTTTGCATAATTGGGCAATCAAATTGAGAGAAAATGGTTTTTTAGGTAGCAATCAGCCTAATGACTATAATGACATCATCATTCAAATAATTTTGGGTTTGCTTTCAGAAGAACTATTGAATAGTTACATTTTAGTAACTGAACATTGTAACATAATCAAAAGGTCCTTTTAGAACCACTAAATTTTGATAAAAAGTTAGCCTTTCAAAATAAAGTCTTATTTATAACATTAAATATGATAATTAATGTAATCATTTAAAAATTAAATCATTTATACATAAAATAACTTATATTCAAAATCTTGTGTTGTATTTTCTATTAAAGTTTCAGATAAAATACAAATTTAAAAATAACCGACTTGTGAGATTACATTATGTAATGACTCACATTTCAATAGAAAAAGAAATAATAAAAAATTTGTTAAAAATACTTGTGTATTTCTTTACTATTTTACAAAAATTATGACATCACTATATTGTACATCTCTTATTTAATGTGGATTAGCATTAAGGAAAACATTTGATAGTTTTATTATTCTGTTAATATTACAGTATTTCCTTAGAAAAAATTTCTAAAATTAATTATGAGCTAGATAGGAATTCATTTTAAGAGACTGAAACAATGGCTTAACTCTCATTTATAACATTAAATATGATAATCAAATGTAATCATTTATACATAAAATAACTTATATTCAAAATCTTGTGTTGTATTTTCTATTAAAGTTTCAGATAAAATACAAATTTAAAAATAACTGAGATTACATTATGTAATGTCTCACATTTCAATAGAAAAAGAAATACACAAGTATTTTTAACAAATTTTTTATTATTTCTTTACTATTTTACAGAAAATTTTACAAAAATAATGACATCAATATATTGAACATCTCTTATTTAATTTATAACTTGTGGATTAATCATTATATTAAGGAAAACATTTGATAGTTTTATTATTCTGTTAATATTATGGTATTTCCTTAGAAAAAAATTCTAAAATTAATTATGAGCTAGATAGGAATTCATTTTAAGAGACTGAAACAATGGCTTATAACTTAGTAAAAGCTTTATATCCAAAATCTTATATACCCATTGTGAAATTTAGCATAGCAATTTTTGATACTTATCTGAAATACAATTTCTTCTATCAAGTTTAATAATTGGAGACACTGGATTCTAAAATAAAAAATTTAAATAATTGTTGCTATTGGAGTTTTAGAAAATAATATAACATTCTTACTGGGTTATGGGCTGATAAATACATTATTCAGTTAAATAAATCATCATCATGGTTTGTTACAGATGAAAAATTTACGATAGGCTTCCCTTTAAAAAAAATTGTTGGTTCTGAAAAAAAACCATTTTAATTTGATTTTCAGCTGCTCTTAAAAATCATTAGGTAGCGCATAACCTCTATCATGGCAATCTTGTATGATCTTAAATTTTTTCACTTTGTTTCTGCTCGATATTTCTCAGCCTCTTGTCACAACTTTTCAGTTTTTATAGCTTCCCTTAACTTACATTGATCTTGTGATTTGATACAAATTAAAATACAGGGTGAAGAAAAACTTTTTTGTAAAATTTTGTGTACTGATAGGGGACCTTAAAACAAGTCAAAAATGTCCAATGAACATATGGTATAAATTGCACCATTTTCGAGTATAACCCTTTAAAGCTAGCCAATCACCATTGAGTACACAAAGCACCACATTTTGTCGCTCTCCTACTTACTACTGGGTAGTAAAAAGGCAAGCGACGCTTTATGTACTCGATGGTGATTGGCCAGCTTTAAAGTGTTATAACTCAGTGCAATTTATACCATATGTTCATTAGACATTTCGACTTGTTTTGAGATCCCCTATCGGTACACAAAATTTTACAATGAAGTTTTTCTTCACCCTATATATTTTATAATTCACTTAGATGTATATTTAAAAAGAAGAAATATTATATTCATGTATATATACATAAAATGTTTTTATTGAAATCATGCATAACAATATATCTTTTCAGTTATTCCTTACTCATTAATTATAACTTAGAGATAGGTAATAGTGATGATTCATTTCAGCATAAATTAATATTGCATGCTTCTGTCGATTAGGTAACTATTCATCTAATCTAACTTGATCATTACCATCGCCAGTGGAAAGTAATCTGAAGAAACTTCTGGACTGAGTAAATAAGCTTGTTGATAATTGTTTGTAGCAATCTGGAAACATCACAAATATATTCAATTTAGCATTAACTTCATTTATACTCCTTAATGGTGATGGTGGATCAGTTACATTTTTCAATGGCTGTATTGAGTTGCCAAGGTGAGCTAGGATAGTTGAACTGATGAGAGATGCTGGTGGCCAATCACCTCCAATCAAATTAATAGAATGCCAATCTGCTATCTGCTTTCTTTTTGATATCTATTTTCGTTCTTTTTCAGCATGTTTCATAATACATTTTTAACAAAAATACTATTTTGTTTATTATTATCCAACACAGTGTAGTTTTATTATTATCCAGCACAATGTAATTGAAATGCATCAATGTCACAGGATGGTTTCTGAGAGACTCCAGATATTCATTTGAGTCATTTAAAAATAGTTTTTTTTTTATTCCTACTAATATTTTATTCCATTTCTATATCTGTTTTCTATCAAATAAAACAATTCTGATACAGTTATGTTTAACTGAGGAGCCAAAAGTCTATCTGGGTTTTTTGCTAATGTGGGTGTGTCACTAAATATGGGGGAAAATATAATTGCATTATTATGTAAACAAACTTCTAAATAAAATAAAAGCACTTACAGCAGTATAGGAAAAATTTGTTCTAATGTGAATTGAGCCTGATGATGTCATACTATGCCGAAAACGTTTGTTTATTTCTGTATTAAAGTTTTTCCTATACTGCTGTAAGTACTTTTATTTTATTTAGAAGTTAAAATAAGGTGGATAGTAGTAAAGTAAAAGCAAGTATATAAACAAATGGTGAGCTAAATTTGAATATATCTGAAAATCTCTTAAAATATTTTAAAAGATTTTTTAATTCTAATGTATAAAGGAATGTGTTTTATTGTTAATAAATGAAAAATTATGATCTTTCCAATCAATTTTAATATTTTATTAATTTTTTCTAATATGATGCAAATGGTGCATAGCTTTAACTTAAAATTATATTGTGAAATAATTATTAGATTAAATCAACTAGAATGTCATTTTCTCATTACATAAGACTATATTCTATAAAATTTTAAGCAAAATATTTTTTTATATTTTTGGATATGGTTCCAAGGGAGGTTGATTTTTAGCAAAATTCAGTTTGTGATTACTTTATATACACCTAGCCCTCGATTTGCACGGCACTCAATTTACACGGTTTCGCTTTTACACGGTTTTTAAATGAAAAAAAATGTTTTTTTGTTTTATTTTGATTATTTTGCATAAATAAATTTATAAATTAGTTTTTTTGTTTTATTTTGATTATTTTGCATAAATAAATTTATAAATTACATTTTTTTTTTGGTTTTATTTCGATTGTTTTGCATTATGCCATTTATAAAAATAAGAGTATCATATTGTCATGTTTTGTGGGTTTACGAGTTTGTAGAGGTTAACAAAGAGTGAATAAAGCTACATTTCGTATAGTCCAGTTTATTCACACAAAACAAAATAATCTTGTTTCACTATAACTAAATTCGATACAAACACAAAACAAAATAATCTTGTTTCCCTATAACTAAATTCAATACAAAATCATAAAATAAAATAATCTTGTTTCACTATAACTAAATTCAATACAAAATCCAATAATTATCTCATACAATACTATCTTATTTCAGAATAACTCACAGTTCTTAGTCCACTTTCGCTTTCACAGTAAATTCAATACAAAATCCGATAATTATCTCATACAACACTAATCTATCTTCACTATAACTAAATCGAAAACAAAATCCGATAATTATCTCATACAACACTAATCTATGTCTTTACTAAATTCACTACAAAATCCGATAATTATCTCATACAACACTAATCTATGTCTTTAATGTAACTCACAGTTCTTCTTAGTCCACTTTCGGCTTTCAGTTTATCGCTGAACTTTCGCTTTATCACTCACTATTAACTTTTACTGTCCAAGTCTCGCAGTTCAAATTCTCACAGTTGTTCTTAGTCCACTTTCGCTTTCACAATTTATCGTTCACTATTAACTTTTTTTACTGTCCAAGTCGCTTTCACAATTTATCGCTCACTATTAACTTTTACTGTCCAAGTCTACTTTCACAATTTATCGCTCACTATTAACTTTTACTGTTCAAGTCTCGCATTCAGCTAAACTCAACTCACGCTTGCAGCTTGCCTATTTATGTTTGAAATTGTTTTTATTTCTTGCAGCTCGCCTATTTATGTTTGAATGCTTTTATTGTTTTTATTTGCATTACTTACAGAATATTGTTAATTTTTTTTTGTACCGTATTCGATGTTACTTGCACTTGCCTATTTATGTTTGAATGCTTTTATTGTTTTTATTTGTACGGAATATTGATTTTTTTTGTACTGTACTCGATGTTAATTAATGTTTATGTTTTCATTTACAAAAATAAATTTGAAAAGTATGAAATTAATACAATCTCCTTTTTTCCTTTAATCCTTATCTCATTTTATATGGTTATAAAGAACATATCCTCGACTTTTCATTAGCTTCTTTAGATCGATTTACACAGTTTACAGTTTAATTGAACATATCCTTCTATTTTGTATGAATTCTGCATCTCGTTTTACACGGTTTCGGTTTGCACGCTTTTTCCAGGAACATATCTACCATGTAAATTGAGGGCTGAGTGTATTTAATAGAAATCTGCATGATTTCTTTCATTTCCTAATCAATATAGAGAATTTAAACCAAAATATTTCCATAAAATTGATATCTGAATAAAACATTTTTTAAAAACTTGATAATGTAATAAGTGGGTATGTTCAAAAAATACTTCTGAAAAAATTAAATATTAGAGAAAATAATAATAATATTTCAACAAATAGCCATAAATTATACTACCCTATAAGGTGAGTGAGTATCAAGGGTGGTTTGGTCTGGTACACAGTTGGTTCTAAAACCACCACTAATGTTTGAGCAGGGGTTTACTGTGAGGGGACGGGAATGTCTTATTCCTATTCCCTCAGCAGTTGGCTACTGTCTTTCAGGCAGAAATTTATGCTATTTCTGCATGTGTTAAAATTAACCTTGATAGGAGATATGTTAATAAACACATTTATATCCAATCTGATAGTCAGGCTGCTCTTAAAGCACTTGATAGTTCCTGCTTTGCTTCTAAGCTTGTATGGGAATGTCGTCTTCTCTTTGAGGAACTGGCTACCAGAAACAGGGTGCAACTTGTTTGGGTGCCTGGGCACAAGGGGATTGAGAGCAATGAGGTTGCTGTTGGGCTTGCCAAGGAAGGGGCTTCTCATCCCTTTATTGGACCTGAGCCTGCCTTGGGCATCAGTCTGATGCATTTGGACGGGTTGTCAGGGACTGGTTGACAACCCAGCATCTCATTTACTGGAGATCTACTCCTGGTCTTAGGCAGATGAAAACTCTCATTTCGGGTTCTTCTGTTCAGAGAACTAAAGAGCTCTCACTGCATAAAAATGAAGTTAGGATTGTTACAGGGCTCCTAACTGGGCATTATCATCTTAGAAGACATCTTCATTTAATTGGGATTGCTAATAGCCCTACTTGTAGATGTCAAGATGATGACGAAATTCCTCTTCACATTTTATGTGAATGTGTGGCCCTTTCTTGGCTAAGATATCATCATCTTGGGTTACATTTTCCTGCACCAGATGATCTGGCTATAGTCCCATTGAGGAAGATACTGTCTTTTGTGATTAAGACAGAACTTCTGGGATGATTCTGTCGGGGCACATTGATGGTTGCAATGCTAAAGTTGTGAAAGCTCTCCCCTTCCTACATCTACATCTACCCTATAAGGCAAAAACAGCAAATTTAAAAAATGTATTAAAGAAAAAAATTTGATAGAAATAATCATCAAACAAATTAGATTAGGTGGTTTCTTAAAGATATCACTGAATTTTTTTCTGAAACCATAAATGCAATGCAAAATGTGTTTGTTGCAATTGAATCCAATCTGAAAATCTGGAAGGTACAGAATTTTTGAAAATTTTTTCACAGTGTAGTAGCAGCTTCTCTGAGACACTAACTACACCAGGGGTGGGTAAAAGGTGGCTCGCGGGCCGGATCCGGCCCATAAAGGCATCTTATACAGCTCGCCGCATAAACTAGAATACAATTACAGTTTCAAGGCCTACATTTGTAAAATTCTACTCAAAAAGAAAAAATAAAATAATGGACACACTGTAGTGAAAAATAAGGGATACTCTCGCTAGTGTACATGTATATTACAGAGTTACTCCAAATATTGATGATATAATTAACCACGAACACAGTAAATTTCACCATTCATATTAAGTTGTAAATTTGTTTTTACATAATTAATTACGTAGGTACTTAAAAATTTTTTTATCATTCTGATGTAATAAGTTGTTAGCAGTCAATCAGTTTGATAAAATACTTGTTTTAAAGAAAATCATCTGAATTTATTAATTTGTAGAACGAATATTTTCTAATTTTTCTAAATGAAAAAAATAGTTTCTATGGGTGCTTTTGAATTCTTTGCATACAAACAAAAACTAAGAAAATAATACAAGAAATGTATATTTTAAAAATAATATTGATACACGAATATATTCTTTGTGTAAGTATCACAAAAGTGGCTACATATAATAGCGTAGACAAGAGATTGACAAGAATGTGGCAACCATTATTTTTGTCCCGTGTGATGGTGAGAGGAATATGTTTGTGCAAGAATCAATCTTTTGAATGTGAGTAGTCATTTTAAGTCAAAGTAATTTTTATTAATTATTATGTGTGATGATGAGAGGAATGTGTTTGTGCAAGAATCAATCTTGCTTGAACATGTGTAGTCATTTTAAGTCAAAGTTGTTTTATTAATTATTAATAGATTATGTAATGAAATTATTGATGAAAACATTAGCTAATGGTGCTGTAAAGTTAAATTCACCCTTATGTACATTTCAATTTTTATATATCCTGAAGATTGTTTATCCTGCCCTTGGCAGAAAATAATTGTCCACCCCTGAACTACACTGTACCAAGTTAAAAATATAGTTTTGTATAATTTGTATTATATTTATCCATAATTAATTTACTACATTTAAAAATATCATTTGAAGATGGTAGATGTTAATAGAACAATACCAATTAGCATGAAAGTTTTTAAACAACTCTGTTAATTTGAAATTTATATAATTTTTTATATGCAACATACATTAAATATGAAAAATATTATATAAATATTTTTAAAAATATGTGCATTAATTTATTTTACTATATGTTGAAATATAAAAATGATGTGTTATATATATATAAAGTTGCCCCTTATTTTTTGAAACAAAAAAAAAAAATAGTGCATACCCTCTATATTTATTCTGGTATATTATGCACTCAAAATAAATTTTAGCTCATTCTATAAATGGGAACCCATGCCGACTTGTGTCGAAACATGTTCATACAAGTCGCACAGGACAAGAGGCAATTGAAAAAATATTGATCCAAATATTATCCATACCTGCCCTGATTTCCTAAGGAAGCATGTAAATGAAGAGGAAATTGTTGGACTTATAATGTTTTATAGGTCTGAACCAAACAAATCTATTGTGAGAGATGACTATCGTGAACTTGTCCAGTTGTCTGTTATATTTTTGGGTGGAGATTATGAAAGAAATTGAAAATTAGGCCTCCTGGTGCAATGCATCAAGCGAGATGGATGTCAAGAGCTATTTATTCTTTAAAAATATGTTTGTTACAACCTCAGTTTAAAATCATCGCAAAGGACAAAAGAGCATTTCAAGATGTGTCTTTGTTCATTACAGTATCCTATGTTAAGCCCTGGCTTGGCTGCAGTTTGGGAATAAATTTAAATTTATGGATTTATTCTTGTTTGAACTAATGACTACTGCCAAAGCAGCATCAACCAATAATATAAGCTGTTTCCCTTTCAAGTCTTTTTCTGCATAGGATCCTCCAGTTTTCAGTTCCAAATGCTAGATTATAAGCCTATATGCTATAAAGCTTGTTGAGATCCTTTGTACAGATGTTTTCAGTAGAGAATATCACCTTGACTGACTTAGGGCCATTTGCATGACTTTCTATTTAATTTGAAGAATAGCTATTGGTAGAATAACTTTAGCCCATTCGAAAATCTAACAATTAAGTACAGACTGTTGCATGAGGCATAAGATAGCTATCAGCCAGATAGCATGAAGATATTTACTGTGCTTGCGCTTTACACACACTAACTCGTTTGAACATGAAGGTGCCAATTATGTTACTGTATTTATTGTTTTCAATATTTGCAGTTTGACTTTCAGTTAGTCTATAATTCAACTATGGTTTTTAATTCATTATTTAAAAAAAATGTTCACCATATAAATCCAGTTGTGTTCTTACAAGATTTTGATTTAACATGAATTAGAAAAAAAAATTTCATTCTCTTTTTACATTGTTTGTTTTGATTTAACATGATCGTCCCAAATTCTAAGAAGAAAAATTTTTTCATATTACACTGAATGCAACGCTTGCTTCGCATTATTCACCTCCATATTGTTTTTGATTACAAATAAAAAAGAAATTTCTGAGGAATTCTCCAATTTATATGTATAACATCATTGTCTGCATTTTGAGTTTGGTGTTTAAAGTGAAAAGTAACTTTTTGATGTTTAATGGTATAAAAAATTATATTAAAAGTTAAAATCAAAATTTTGTTATGTGTAATTAATATTATTTTGCATAATTTTTGTATTTATGAATAAGTAACATGTTATTTTTGGTACAGTTTTACATTAGCGCCATATAAACGAAAATAGTACCAATCGAAAGATGACGATGAGTAGAGAAATCTTTCCAAACGGACAGCACTACTATCAATGCAGACTTCGAGAAAATTATATTTCTCCACAAGCAGTATCTAAACTGATGAGTGCTGCTATTTTGTAAACCTATCTTGAAAAAAATCTTTATCATTAAAGAATTAAAAATTAGCCTCTCATAGACTGATGATTAAAACACAAATCAGCAATTCCGGTGTGTTAAAGATTCATTCAAAAAACTACTATATCTCGGATTTCAAAACAATTTTTCAAAATGGCGGCACATATGAGTTTAGATACTGTGTGGAAAAATATTATAATTTCATCATTCATTTTTTGAAGCCTGCACCATATAGAAGTGCAGTCCTTTTGGAAAGCTTTCTCTACTCGTCGTCATCTTTCGATTGGTACTATTTTCATTCATATGGTGCTAATGTAAAATTGTACCTTCTTTTTCTTTTCAAATGTTAATTTACTTTATATAATACTCTATACATGTGCAATCTTTATGAAATAAAAAGTGCAAGAACGTAAAAATAACAAGATTCTAACATGATTTTTCATAGGATTTATTATATTATTTCTGGAACCAATCTTCTATTTTCCCAAAGTTACAGTATATTTTTTACACGAATGTTTTTTATATACATTTTTCAGGAACATATCTATCATGTGAAAACAGAATTAAGTGTACTGTATATATATAATTAAGCATATACTAGCATAAAACCCAAATATTTTGCGATAATAGGTCTAAGTAGATCTGAAAATATAGATCTGTAATTCTGGTGTATTATTTACTCTTGTGCACCAACATATGTGGTTATAATATACACACACAGACACACACACATATATGTATATATAATAAGAACTTTAAAGCCATCCTGTTACATTCACAAAAATGCACACAAAAAACAAAGCTCTAAACAGGATAAATACTTTATTACAGAGAATGCGTTTTCGTCTTATCAGTAGTTGAACCTCAACTGCAATGAATATACAGAATGGAGAGAAGCAACCCCCCTACAAAAATAAACAACTCAAAAATGATATCATAAGAGACGTTGTATAAACATTTACACATTACTACTACAAATTCCACTCCTACAAAACAATGTTAATAATAATTTACTTTATAAATTTAAAATAAAATAACGAACTTTTGATTTATAGAGTGCATATTTCCTTTACCTCCGACAATAGCCATAAAATCGTTGATTTTATTAAAATGAAACCTCACATGAATGTTATTATTATTATAAACGATAAACCTGTTTATCTTTTTCAGAAATATTCGTTCTGTATTAAGATAAATGTAATCCAAATAATCTAAATTGAGATCATTTTCAACTTCGAATACGGAGCTGCTATAGTCCGCCTTCTGGATAATCTATACAATAAATTTTAATCCGCCAAAAATCGGCTGGTTAAGTTAGTCAGTAATTTATCCTAGAGATTTGACTTTGTGCAATACAACAAGCTAAATCTGCAGATTAAAACCTGTTTTAACCTGCAGAATAAGACTCGTGCAACCGACCTTTAAGAAAGAAAATATCATTAATATTCCTAAGAAGAGTCATCTAAATTTTTGACAAGTCATTGGAATGAAAACTGATTTTTGTGAGAGGTTTATTTCAAATCATAATAATGACTATCTATAAAAATTATACAATATTAAATATCATGTTTTATTTGTACTTTATAGAAGTCTTCTGTTTTATATTTATGTTAATTATTAATTCTTATTTTAAATTACTTTATATTCTAATATATACATTCAAACATAGATAAACATCAAAATTAAATTAATGTAGTTTAAATATTTACTGTTTTCATTTATAATTTTTAGGTACTGAATTTATGGCACGTTTACATGAAATATTAAAATTTTTTGTTATAACAAAAATTTCAACAGATAAAGCATGGCAGAATGTGAAGATATACTTATCAGGTCATGAGGTAAATAAATTTCATTATACAAGTGTTCTTTAAAGTACAAACATAATGGTATTTATAAGTTTTATTTATAATTCAAAAAATATTATGATGATGAATTCATCAATAATGAACATACCATATATACTGAATTTAAATTTATTAATTGGATCAATTAGAAGTTTCTTATTTTATATATTTGAATATCTCCATGATGATGATATATAGATTTTTTGTGGAAGCTCTACTATTTTGAAATACTGCAATAATATTTTAAATCTGATAGTTCATTACTTGGATTTTTATAATTAGAGGAACACCTGTAATAATAAAAATTTTGAATAGAATTACAAAGTTACTTGAAATAAACAAATTTATTTATTTTTAGACACCTGGAGAAGGAGAACACAAAATAATGGATTTTATTCGTTATGAACGTTCTCAATCAAATTATGATCCAAATACAAGACACTGCTTATATGGATTAGATGCTGATTTAGTATGTATATAGTTTATATATTCTAAATAACTTTTTAAAATTTTATTTACAGTAAGTTTTCAGTTATATTGTTAATTCATTTCAAAGGTTTTTGAGTATGCTCAACATTGCCTAAATATATTTTTTGATGTATAAATTTATTTCAATGATAATGAAAGTGACATATACAGGTTGTCCTTGACGTATAATGAGATTATGTTTTGATAATCTAAGTCTAAATGATCCATAATAGCAAGAATTTTAATAGTAATAATAGACAGTGGAAAATTAAATCTTTTAAGATGGTAAAATCATCAAGATTTGATCTCAGATTCTCAATGTTTTAAAATAATTCTGAATCATTTCCTCAAGGTGTAAAATCATCTGTAATTGAATCTGGATCACCAAGATGGTAAGTGATTGCTTTATTACATTTTAAATGAAACAAAAAAGTATTTCTAGGCAATATACTTTGAAAATAGCTAAGTTCAGAATATCATAAGGACTAAATATATAAAGTTTTTTCTATCCTGCTTATCAACAAATAACTAAATAAATACACAAACACTCAGACAGGAGAAGATTAACATTTACTGTAAATACAATAAATGTTAATACAGTAAATGTTAATAGTTAATAATGTTAATAATTGTAAATACAGTAAATGTTAATAGGTCTGTTTTAGTTTTTTAAGTCCTCTTTAGTCCAAAAATATTACAGAACACTTTAGCATATAGAAATGGAAATACATTTAAAATATTTAAATACATTAAAATATAATCAAGATAAATACAAATCAACACTTTAGAATATAGAAATGGAATACATTTAAAGTATTTAAATACATTAAATTATAATCGAGTAAAATATAATATTACATATGATAAATATAGACTTTTGTATATAAATTATTAATATAAGCTAGTTTACAATTATTATTTATTTGAAGGATTTAGGTAAATAAAAGATTAGGCTTCAGTAAATAATAGTCTAGATTTTTTTATAGATTGTTTATACACACCATGCCAAGACATTGGTATATATATTGGTTTATTATTATTATTATTAACTGTTGTTTTTTGTTTGTATCATTCAACTTCAATAGCTTCCATGGTTGATGCTCCAAATGGCATTTCATAT
Organism: Olivierus martensii; assembly: GCA_000484575.1. Classification (NCBI taxonomy): domain Eukaryota; kingdom Metazoa; phylum Arthropoda; class Arachnida; order Scorpiones; family Buthidae; genus Olivierus; species Olivierus martensii. The sequence continues at coordinate 35,401 of AYEL01077049.1, forward strand.
GATTTTAATATATGCACTTGGTTCCAATTTACTGAGATGTCATCTTTGTATGCTTTGATTGCTAGCACTGTTTGAAGGTTTCCAGATCTTATACTAGCTTTATATTCATTTATCCTAGTAGAGAGATTTCTTTTTGTTCTTCCTATTTATACCATACCAATTTATAATCATACACATCAAAGGCACGAACAGTACATAGGAAAAACAAAAAGCAATCTCTCTACTAGGATAAATGAACATAAAGCTAGTATAAGATCTGGAAACCTTCAAACAGTGCTAGCAATCAAAGTATACAAAGATGACATCTCAGTAAATTGGAACCAAGTGCATATATGAGGTGTGACAATTAAAAGACCGGACTGCGTATACCCTAGCCTAACGGCTAGGGCATGCACAGTCCGGTTTGGCACGTTATTTCGTCCCTCTATCTAGTTCAATTGGCACATTATTCCGGCCCTCTATCTAGTTCAGTTTGTTTTTCATCTTTGTTTGAGTAAGATGTCATTGTGTCGAAGTGCCCCGATCATGATAAGCTTAAAAATTGAGCAGCGCATAAATTTGAAATTCCTTGTGAAATTTAAAAAAACTCCAACTGAATGTTTTAAATTGTTAAAGGAGGTGTTTGGAGATAATTGCATGTCACGTAGTCAAATTTTTGAATGGCACAAACGATTTTCGGAAGGTCGACAAGTTTTTGAAGATGATGAACGTTCTGGTCGACCTGTGACATCAAGAACTGATGAAAACATTAAATAAATTAATGAAATCATGCATAAAGACCGACGTTTGAGTGTTCGGATGATGTCAGATATTACGAACATTGACAGAGAGAGAATAAGAAAAATTTTGACCCAGGATTTGCATATGACGAAAGTTTGCGCAAAACTGTTACCAAAAAACCTGACATGCGAGCAAAAAATGAACAGGAAAAACATTTGCTCTGACATCATGGAATGCTTCACAGAAGATCCTGAACTGATTGAAAAAGTCATCACGTGATGAAAAGTGGATTTTTCAGTATGACCCTGAAACTAAACGACAATCCATGCACTGGAAGACCCCCACATCGCCAAGGGCCAAAAAAGCTCGAATGAGCAAGTCCAAACTGAAGATTATGCTCATCGTTTTTTTTGATATTAATGGTATCATCATGATTGAATAGGTACCTCAAGGCCAAACGGTAAACCAGCAGTACTACATTGAGGTTCTGAGAAAGCTTAGAGAAAGAGTGAGGAAGAAAAGGCCAGATCTGTGGAGCAACAACACGTGGATTTTGCAACAAGACAATGCCCCGGCGCACAATGCGCTTTCTGTGAAACAGTTCTTGGCAGACAAATGCATTATTGTGCTCGAAGCATCCACCGTACTCACCAGATCTCGCACCATGCGACTTCTACCTGTTTCCAAAAGTGAAAAGTGCATTGAAGAGAACACATTTTCAGTCTGTAGAAGAGGTGAAGGCAAAAACGGCAGACTTACTGAAGAAGATGACACCTAATGACCTGCAGCACTGCTTTGAACAGTGGAAAACTCGTATGCAGCAATGTATTGATAGGGAAGGGGAGTATGTTGAAGGGGACTAAAAGGTATTTGTATAATGTTTTCAATAAAGCTAAATTTTAAGACTAGTCCAGTTATTTAATTGTCACACCTTGTACTAAAATCATATAAAACGCCATTTGGAGCTTCAACCATGAAAGCTATCAAAGTTGAATGATACAAACAAAAAACAACAGTTAATAATAATAATAATAATAATAATAATAATAATAATAATAATAATAAACCAATATATATATATATACCAATGTCTTGGCATGGTGTGCTATAAACAATCTATAAAAAAATCTAGACTATTATTTACTGAAACATAATATTTTTATTTACCCAAATCCTTCAAATAAATAATAATTGTAAACTAGCTTATATTAATAATTTATGTACAAAAGTCTATATTTATCTTATGTAATATTATATTTTACTCGATTATAATTTAATGTATTTAAATATTTTAAGTGTGTTCCATTTGCTATTTTCTAAAGCATTCTGTAATATTTTTGTACTGAAGAGGATCTAAAAAGAGGTCAAAAACGTTACACAGTAAATGTTAATCTTCTCCTGTCTTAGTACTTGTGTATTTATTTAGTTATATCGTAAGGACCATCATAAGATTCAAATATTCTAAGTTGAATAATCATACATCGAGGACAACCTGCATTCTCATTTTGGTGGCTGGTTAAAGCTAAAAAACAAAATGTTAGAAAATGAAAATTTATTTATGACTATAGAGATTATAGAGCCATGTAATTGGGACCTGTTTAATTTTAGGATTTATTATATATAAAATAATTTTATCACCTTTTCAGAAATAAATCATAATAATATAAAATAATTCTAATGAAAAATCTATGTAAATTCTAAAAGTTCAATAAATGTATAAACTTAGCATTATTCTAACAATGGAAAATAAGAAATTATTCCCTGATATGTTTTAAATTAAAACATAGCCATCTTCAGCATACACTAATATAGAATTACAAACATTAAACAATTAAAAATGCTTGTTCTAAATTATATAAAATATAAAACTTTTTGCACAATTCTTTGGAATATTTCATTATAGCATTCACAAATTTATTTCAATCTTTTGCAAATTGATTTAATCCTTTTGCAAATACATTTGATCCTTTTGCAAATATATTTAAACTGTACATGAATTTATTTAAAC
>AYEL01077050.1:0-46744 GCA_000484575.1 Olivierus martensii
CCTTTTACTGAAGAAGACCGGCTCAGATAACCCTACCAACTGTCTTCTCCGAGTAAAAGACACAACAACAGTCTTTTCAGGGTTAACAGACAGTCCAACCCTATCACACCAGTTAGAAACTGTATTAACCTTTAATGCTCCTCAAATAAAAAAAAAAAATGTCCATACCCTCCAAGAAAATATGAAATATGATACTCAATATTCGATAATTTGCCATAACTTTATATATTTGCAAAAGGTTGAAATAAATATGCAAATGCTATATATGGACAGATTTTTAAATTCACTAGGAAATTTTTTATCTCTTCTTATTATAAAATTATTTATATTACACTTTATAGCCATGCCTTCAATATACTTTCCATTGTTTATTTGTATACTATATTCTTATACTGGTATCATCAAATGTCTATTGATTTTCTTTATAAACTTTTATTAGAGTATTACATAGTTTCATTATTCTAGGCATGCCTCATTTTATTTCTAAATTATGCTCATAAAATCTTTTTGCTAATGCAGTCACTGCCTTTCTTATCATTATGTTTTTTTTTTTACTGCCAGTCTATTTTTCAGATTCCTGTTTGTGATCCTTATATTCTTAGTTAGTTAGTAGAACAGGGAGGAGCCTACCCAGCCCAAGCACCGCGACCAACAATGGTGCATTATTGTGCTCGAAGCATCCACCGTACTCACCAGATCTCGCACCATGCGACTTCTACCTGTTTCCAAAAGTGAAAAGTGCATTGAAGAGAACACATTTTCAGTCTGTAGAAGAGGTGAAGGCAAAAACGGCAGACTTACTGAAGAAGATGACACCTAATGACCTGCAGCACTGCTTTGAACAGTGGAAAACTCGTATGCAGCAATGTATTGATAGGGAAGGGGAGTATGTTGAAGGGGACTAAAAGGTATTTGTATAATGTTTTCAATAAAGCTAAATTTTAAGACTAGTCCAGTTATTTAATTGTCACACCTTGTACTAAAATCATATAAAACGCCATTTGGAGCTTCAACCATGAAAGCTATCAAAGTTGAATGATACAAACAAAAAACAACAGTTAATAATAATAATAATAATAATAATAATAATAATAATAATAATAATAATAATAAACCAATATATATATATATACCAATGTCTTGGCATGGTGTGCTATAAACAATCTATAAAAAAATCTAGACTATTATTTACTGAAACATAATATTTTTATTTACCCAAATCCTTCAAATAAATAATAATTGTAAACTAGCTTATATTAATAATTTATGTACAAAAGTCTATATTTATCTTATGTAATATTATATTTTACTCGATTATAATTTAATGTATTTAAATATTTTAAGTGTGTTCCATTTGCTATTTTCTAAAGCATTCTGTAATATTTTTGTACTGAAGAGGATCTAAAAAGAGGTCAAAAACGTTACACAGTAAATGTTAATCTTCTCCTGTCTTAGTACTTGTGTATTTATTTAGTTATATCGTAAGGACCATCATAAGATTCAAATATTCTAAGTTGAATAATCATACATCGAGGACAACCTGCATTCTCATTTTGGTGGCTGGTTAAAGCTAAAAAACAAAATGTTAGAAAATGAAAATTTATTTATGACTATAGAGATTATAGAGCCATGTAATTGGGACCTGTTTAATTTTAGGATTTATTATATATAAAATAATTTTATCACCTTTTCAGAAATAAATCATAATAATATAAAATAATTCTAATGAAAAATCTATGTAAATTCTAAAAGTTCAATAAATGTATAAACTTAGCATTATTCTAACAATGGAAAATAAGAAATTATTCCCTGATATGTTTTAAATTAAAACATAGCCATCTTCAGCATACACTAATATAGAATTACAAACATTAAACAATTAAAAATGCTTGTTCTAAATTATATAAAATATAAAACTTTTTGCACAATTCTTTGGAATATTTCATTATAGCATTCACAAATTTATTTCAATCTTTTGCAAATTGATTTAATCCTTTTGCAAATACAGCGATCAGTCTTGCCAATTTACCTCCCATGCTTTGTATAACCCACCTCCCCTACATTGAATGCATCTAGGACACGTCTAACGCATTAGCACGGTACGTGGATTGGAAACTGTAGCCGATCATGATTTCTGCTTTCCAGCTCCTAGTTGAATGTAACAAACTTTTTGGCTGGAGCTGTACATGATTTTCTAAGTATTGTTATTTTATTTATATTTTCTACATGTAATATAAATTTTAAATTTATTCTAATGATTCATCATGTATTCTATTCTTGTTTATATAAAAATCCACTGAGGATGGCTTATTTAAGCCAAAAGTTCTTCGGATAATAAATATAAGTTTTGTTTTCACTTAATAGAGCTGATAAGTTATTTCATAGATTATAAAGAAGAAAGTGAAAGTAAGAAATATTATTATATGCATTTCTGTAACCAATTTATCATATGTGAATTTATGATGTTTTATGGTTTTGTAAGGCACTGAAATTGGATCTATCCAAAAGTACTTTGCCTATTAAAGTGTTTATTTTATAAAATACTGCTGTTGTGTGCTTTGATGATAAACTATTAATTGTATTAAGAATATAAGCAGGTATAATTTTTAGTTTAATCCCATTCATATTAGTGGGTGGGTAAGTTCTATAATCTCTTGCATCATTATTGAAAGGCCAACATGTGACATAAGAGATAATCCCATTCTTGCTGGTGAATAAACCAAAATTCTCATGAATGCACTATGCTACTTAGCTCTGCAAAACTTCTAGCTTTGGCCACTTTTTCTTACAAGGGGAGCTTCAGACATGTGAGTCACCAATTTTTTTGAAATTTTGCATATTTGTAGTAGTCCCCTAGGACAATAGAACAAGCAATAAAATGCACAAAGGAAATCTAACGAGAAGTTTCATGCTGAACTTATATACATCATAATTAAAAAAAAACACAGAAGTTTCGATAGCGTAATGGATAGTCTCTTACTTCTGTAAGTGTGCGATCATTGATTCAATTTCTGATTGTTAGTTTATTTTTTTATTTATTTTTATTAATTTTTTTATATTATTTTGTATAAATAATTGATGGTATAAATACAGTTATTTGTATATTTTTATTTGTTTTAAATATTTTATGTGTTTACATATTTTTTGTCAATAGATGGCGCCATTATGTAAGAATAATTCAAAGATTTTAATTTATACTGGCTGTGCTAATTGTAACAGTATCAGTGAAAACAAAGATTCAAAAAGTGGAGGCAAAAATATATTTCCTCACCTATGAAAGTTGTAAGTTCTATCACCTGTTCTTCGCTGATTGTTACATCCATACACTACACAATGCATAATCATAATGCAATAAAACAGAAAAAAAACATGCACATGAACTCCAAAAATCTTCCTGGCGATTTCGTTTTTCTAACGGTCTTCTTAACAATAAGTATCTTTGTTTTCGCTGATACCATTACAATTAACACAGTCCAGTATAAATTAAAATCTTTGAATTATTCTTACATAATGGCACCATCTGTTGACAAAAAATATGTAAACACACAAAATATTTAAAACAAATAAAAAAATACTAATAACTGTATTTATACCTTCAATTATTTATACAAAATAATGTAAAAAAATTAATAAAAATAAATAAGAAAATAAACTAACAATTGGGAATCGAATCAACAATCACACACTTACAGAAGTAAGAGACTATCCATTACGCTATCGGAACTTCTGTGTTTTTTGAATTATAATGTATATGAGTTCAGCACGAAACTTCTTGTTTGATTTTCTCGATGATGCTTGAGTTGTGTTTCTTGCTTGCACATTATATTGTCCTAAGGGACTATTACAAGTATGCAAAATTTCAAAAATTTCACTGACTCACATGTCTGAACCTCTCCTTGTTAGACAAATCTTCAATTGGTCATTGATTGTCAGGCACATTGGAAATTGGCTGGCCAAAGCCTGAATTAGTCATAAATTCTTATATATTTTGGGCTTTGGCCAAATATAGAAGTGGCTAGCCATTTCACAAATTAGCTAGACCGGTCAGGCATTGGCCGTAACATATATATACAGTGGATTCTGCTTAATTGGGACACTAGTTAATTGGGAAAACACGTAATTGGGCCAAATCTCAAAGAATAGAAACCAAACTAATAAACTAATACATAATTTAATACTTAATTGGGACAGTAGCAGAAAAGGAAGTTTCAATTTTTGATATATGCTTAATTGAGACAGTAGCAGAAAAGGAATTTTCAATTTTTGATATATTAATGGATTTTTAAAAAGTATGGCAACACTACGTACACTAATACTTGTTGTGTGCTTTCTTATTATACACTAATACTTGTTGTGTGCTTTCTTAAAAAAATCCTTATATAACACTGCATCACTAATACTTGTTGTGTGCTTTCTTAAAAAATTCCTTATATAAAAATTATAACAACATTTTATTGTACCGGTAATTTTTCAGGTTAAATCTTTCTATAAGATAATACAGACTACTAACATTTTATTATAACAGTAATTTTTCAGGTTAAACCTTTATACAAGACAATACAGACTAACACAATGGAGTGATTGTTTTTTCGCATCCTATTACACACACATCATTGACACACTGTTGCCGCACTCATATAAACATCCATTCTTTAGTAAAATTATAAGTAAATATCATCATTGGAATAATACATAACAATACTGTATTTGGCAACACTAGCGTGATGAGAATCAATTACCTATCTTCGTGAGTCTGTCAAGTGTGTGACTACTTAAGAGTCTACCGTTACTGTACCTAGTGATATTCATTTACAGTGTCGATTTTATTTAAAATTTTTAAATCTGCCAAGATGTCAAGAAAGGATTTTACACTGTTCAGTAAAATTACTTTGCTGGATAAAATTAAAAGCCAGCCATTTAATACATGCCATAGTAAACTCGCTGAAACAAACCAAAATCTACCATAGCACTTCTCCTACAACAAGAAAATCAGCTGCGTGAGGAGTGGGCATTACAGAAAGAAATTCCAGGAACATCCAAAAGAAAGCGTGATGGAAAGGATCCAAAAGTCAAAGAAGCATTAGATCAATGATTTTCTATAATTAGCAGGCGAGGCGTGAATATCAGCGGTCCAGTGTTGAAGAAGAAGTCAGAAGAGATCGGTAAAAAGCTAATAATTAGGTACCTATTTAAATAAAGCATTAAAATAGGTACCTAATTATTATTTTTTTACCTATTATTTATTTATCTACAAATTACATACTTTATTTTAGAATTTATTATTACTTCATTTAATGGAACAGCTGCTTAATTGGGCCAAAATGGCTTAATCTCAAAGTGGCCCAATTAAGCAGAATCCACTGTATATATATCACTGCTTTCTGTATATTTTTAACTATTATTTAGTTTTAGTATATAATGTTTTGTAAAATATATAGTATATTATATAATGTGTTCTATTAAATATATAATTATTAAGTGGCACATACCATCAACAGCAAACAAGTTGAATGCATATAAATGAAAACTTTCAAAATTTTTTGATGAAAAATAAGAGAAATGAATTTTTAATAAATTTATGAATATCAATTAGGTTTTTTACAGATATTTGTGGGCAGGTACATACTTGTAATCCATAGTGGCAGCAAACATATAATAATAACATTTAATAGTAAATGTCTACAAACAATCTTTTTGGTTTATATTTCAAGTTTAAAAAATGCAATTGTATATAATTTTAGTAATTTTTAGCATGATTTTATTTATAATTCAGTTATGCAATTATCACCAAAATTTTTAGATGAATTGGATACATGATGAAGCTTGGTACCAAAAATATGCCAGAATTGTTAATGCAGTACTGCTTAAATCATAATGTGATGCTTTGGATTCTGTACACTGCATTATAAAGAGGATTTTAGCTATAAATTTTGTTAATAAAATGTATTTTAGGTCTAGATAGCTAATTATTTGATTTTATTGTAATATACAGTTCCAGTATTACACATTTTTTCACTTCTTTTAAAAATATCTATTTCTTACAACAGAGCAAACAAAATCCATTACTATCATCATTTGTAAGCTTATTATCTCTCCATCTATTTTTCTATCTTTCTTAAGCATTTTATCAATTGGCTTGGTGGTACTCATCATGAATAAATAAATTCAAGAAACACAATAAAAAATCATTGTTATAAAAATATCATTATGTTATTGTTTATGGATGACATTTATATGATCTTAAATAATAAATATAATTCTAAAAGTGATATGTATATTTAATTGTGTTGGAATAATTTCCATATCCAGTTCTTTTTTAACAACAAATTTTTTTATCACTACAATTTCAGTGCATGTGGTAATGGGAACAAATACTTAATTTTTAAACATGAATTTATTATTATTTACAAAATTTGCAAAAAAATTTATAAAATCTTTAAAAATATACTAAAATTATTTACATGACAATTATTTATAAAAATTCACAATCTGCAAGATGCATTTCAGCCTATTTTGGCCCTCTTCGGTTAGTTAGTTAGTTAGTTAGTAAAGACAGGGAGGAGCCTACCCAGCCCATGCACCGCGACCAAAATTGGTCTATTGTGCATCCCTTAATCGGATCATCCCAGGAGAAGACCTGTCCTTAAAACAAAAGACAGTATTCTCCTTAATTGGACAGTAGCAAGATCCTCAGGAACAGGAAAATACACCCCCAAGAGATCACGCCTAATCCACGAAAGAGCCACACATTCGCATAAAATGTGAAAGGGAGTTTCCTCCTCATACTGACATCTTCTCACTTAGGGCTATAGGCAAGCCCAATTAAATGTAGATGTCGTCTAAAATGACAGTGCCCTGTAAGAAGCCCTGAAACAATTCTAACCTCATTTTTATTCAGGGAAAGCAACTCTTTAGTTCGCTGAGCAGAGCATCCTAAAATGAGAGCCTTTGCCTGCCTAAGGCCAGAGGTAGTCCTCCAAAAAGCGAGATGCTGGGCCGCCAACCAGTCCCTAACAATCCGCCCGAAAACACCCGAACCAATGCCCAAAACAGGCTCAGGTCCAAGGAAGGGGCGAGAAGCCCCCTAAGTTGGATTTTTTAAATTTTGTTTATTATGTATTAATTTATGTAATATAAGTTTCATAAATTTGAAAGAGTCTGTATTTAAGATAAAATACTGTAAATTAATCTTTATTTTAATTTTTTTTTTATGAAAACACAATAAAAATTAAAATAAAAATTATTGTGATATTATACACTTAAAAAATTTTGGACAATAGTTTATAAGTTCATTTTAATTGTTAAGTCTCAATTTACATGATATTTGAATTGCATGATTTCAGTTTAATATGGTTGAAAAATTGATACCAAATTTTATTTTTACACAGTACAATTTTAGTTTGCATGAGTTAAATACAACACTGAAAACAAAGATGAGCACAGTAATATTCCAGATTATGGACAATCACAAATTAGCTATTCCATCAGTACTGGTATCATACAGTACAATATATATATATGATTTTTAATTTTTATATAGTATTCAATTATTATTATTGTTAATTAACATATATAGTAATTATAAATAATGAAATAATAATAAAAATTATCAGTCATGTTAATCTTTCAATAAATTATTTCTTTGACATTGATCTAAACATGGATGGCAAGTTAAGATTTGGAAGAGAATAACAAAACTCCTTAACTCAATATGAAAAGATTTATAAGAAATTAAATAAAAAGCAAACATTGATAACATATTTTATTGAGCCAATTCTGAAAATTTCTTTAAAAAACGAATTAAAAAAATATGAGATAGAGGAAATTAGTAACAGTAATGGTGATTCTGAATTGAGAAAAAAAAAGACTATTTCGATATTAATAAGAAAAGAAAACACAGAATAAGCATGTTTTCATACATTTTGAATGGTTTACACTTTTTTTAAATTTTTATTGTATATCTATATAAAATTAGTTTTAATTTATTTGTAATTTATTTTAAATAAAATGTAAGTTGTTTAATCAAATGTTATGGCATCTATCCCTTGATTTTCTATACCAGGAGTTGGCACCTATAGCACGTGAAACAATTTTCAATGGTATGCTGAATGAATTGAAATATAATATATGTTCTCATAAAAAAAATGAATTTTTAAATAAATAGAAGAATATAAATCTTTCAAAAAAATCTCTTGAAGGAAACTGCTTGGAAAAGTCAGCTGCCACCCTCAACTGCTGAATATCTCTGACTGAATCTTTCACCTGTTTGAAGAAAACTGCATTTGCTCTGCTTTCAGCTTTTGGGTCAACTTATACATGTGAAGAAATTTTCTCATACACCTAAAAGCTGTTTAAGACCATAGAGAAGTCACCTAACACCTGTGCATTCAAAAGCCTGTGTGAAGCTGAAAGTGACTAAATACACACCTGATATTGAACAATCAACCAAGGAGAAGCAAGAACAAGAGTCTCACTAATTATTAATGACTCAGATCAATAATAATCAATGAGTACTTATATTAAAATTTTAATAACATGTTTTATGTTCAAATTATTTAATTAACTTAACTATTTTAACTGCTTCAACTTTTCTTAACTAAATCATAATATCAACAGCACTTCTCGCAGTAAAGCATCAACACATATTTATTAGACATAAATGTACACAAACATTTTCGGTGTATCTACACCCTCTTCAGGCATACATTTTCACTAACCGAATTGAATCAAGAGATTATTTACAATGTTTGTAAATAATGTCTTGATTCGATTCGGTTGACTAGGAAAAACTAGTAATTCTGGACTTTGAATAAGAAATATTCGGCATTTTGAGTTCGGCCTAGGAAATACTAGAACATCCGACCAGCATTAGGATGTTCTTGTTTTGACTAGGAAATTCTAGAATTTCCGGAATTCAGGTCAAATTTCCTTGTCCTGTAACATATAAATAAATGTATCATCTTTATTGTATATATAATATGTGTTTTTTGCAAAAAATATTGTTAAGTAGATTGAAAAATTATAAATTTCTGAAATTTTAAAAAAACAATAGTTTTATTATTTATTTAAATATACACAAAATATTACAAAAAAAGGGAAATGATAATAAGCATATGCAGTACTAAAGAGAAATATCAATTTATATGCTAATTTAATAAAAATTATAAGATTTAATGATTAATTATAATAGCATTATTATTATTATTAAGCAACATCATTAATATACAAAAAATTTATTTAGGAACTTTTTGATAGATATCATTATCAACTTTCTGTTTAGAAGAATAGAACCTTTTTCTACTTAGAATTTAATAAAGAATTTTTCAATTATTGACATTACTTTAAAACCTATTTTAGCTTTTATCTTTATATTTTATCTTTAGCTTTTATCTTTTTTTATATCTTTAAAACCTATTTTATTTTACTTTAAAACCTATTTTACCTGATGAATAATAATCAAAACATGATTCATCAGAATAAAAGATTCTGATTATTATTCATCAGAATAAAAGATTCTGCCCATAATGAAAAATGGCAGTTTCATATGAACAACACAATATTAGCATATTTGTACTGTGAAAGTCTTAATAATGCAACTGGAATGTACACTGGGAGAATTAGCATTTTTTGATAATCTTGAAATAGCTGGAGAACTGTTTCAAGATTATCAGAAAATGCTGATCTAAAATGATAAGTCAAAATCCAAATCCACAAAATATTAAAAACATTAAACAGCTAGATCAAAATCATTAAGAGTTAAAAGTGTGCATTTGAAAAATTTTTAAATTTGGAGTAATAGAAATTCTTTTAAAATATTACTCAAAAGCCCTTTAGCAATTAAAAAATTTTAATCAGAAACGTTTTAAACGCACTTGGTGTCTTCCTCAGTTGCTACTACAAACATAGCAGCTGAGGAAGATGTCAAGTTCATTGAAAACATTTCTGATTAAAAACTTTTGACTGCTAAGAGGCTTTTGAGTATTATTTTTTAGTTTGTGTTTAGTGCAGTCTTGTTGAACTTTTATTAGAAATTCTTTTATGTTCAATTATTATAACTTTTGACAAAAGTAATATAATTGTAAAGATATATTTTCAAGATTTTTTTTATTGATTTTATTATTTTCATGAAAAGAGTATGATAAAATAAAGAAAATATAAGCTTACTGGAAATCTAATAACAGCTGAGACATCTTCAGCAGTTGCATCTAAAAAATAGTCCATCCAAAAATTAAAAACCTAGAAAATAATATTAAATTATTACTATCAAAATTATATTCTCTGCAACTGTTATTACAGTATATAAACAAAAGTACTGCAGCAACAATAAATTCAACACAAATTTAATTAAATAAACTTTTTGTTTTTGTAAAAATAGAATGTAACAGAAGACTGTTAGTTTTGTAAAATCAAAATATTTTTACATTTGTTTAATCAAATTTTGTGTTGAATTTATTCCTGCTGTAGTGTTTTTGTTTATGTACTATAATATTAACCTCTTGAGTGCCAGACAGTGTTTCACATCATCAGTACCATTGTGCCAGTCACTTTCTGTAGTTAATCCTAACAATATTGAGAAATTTATAAAGTTTCATATCATGCTTATTTTTTTTCAAAGAAATCTGAAATTTTTACAGTTTATGCATTTCTTTTTACCACTACAATTATTTTTTATTTATTTATTTAAAGAATATTCATTGCATATATTATACCAAATTTTATTCTATTTTTTTTGCGATTTATTAGGCATCCACTCAAATTATTATATCTGTTTGATAGCTATGCCCATCTTGAATAAAATAAGCCATAAATGATGTATTTCTGTTCATATTTCGATGAAAAATCGTTTATTTAGTAAATTAGTAATATTATGCAAATTTTATTAGAAAAATTAATGTATATTCTCTTATTAAAAAAATGCTTAAATTTATATTAGATATCATTTTGAGCAATTTTTCACATTAATTTATATCAACATTTTAATAATTCTGTGCTTTATTTTGCAAAATATTTGACATTTTTTAAGAAAAAATTCTAAAGTTAAAGACTCTCCACCCAAAATAACAGCTATAATATTAGCTTTTACCCTTACTAGTTCAGAATATACTTTTTCTGCCAATAAGAAACAGTATTGAGCTTAGTAGATGGAAGAGAAACTTCCCGGGAATGAAACTGCAAGAGTTCTAAGCGAATGTGCCATGCCCATTTTAAACTTAATAATAAAAATTATAAAACAGAAAAAACTTTTTAATCAGTATTCAATAATAATACAGTAAGACCCCATTTAAAGCGGGGGGATACGTTCCAAAAAACCAAGTGTTAAACAAAACAGCGTTAAACAAGGTCATCTTAACACGTAAATAATGGGAATAGGTGAAACAGTACAGTAAATTAAAAAATATACGTAACCTTTTTTTATTTTGTAACATGTATTATTACTATTGTATTACATTAATCATAGATATTTTTTATTGCTAAATCGAGTAAATAATTTATGTTTGTGATGAGGAAGGTTCTTCCTCATTTTGAGATTATTTTTTCATTGAGAAATCTTCCGAAGTCGTTTGCCTTTTCCTTTATCATTCAGCAATTGTCGATAGAAAGACATCCCATCCATGACACTTCGTCTTGCCTTTGAACTTCTATCAAAATTTGGATCATTTGATTAAGAATCATCTAACAAAAATCTTTCACCTTTTCCTTTTTCATTCAGCAAGCAACTGTCAACAGCGAGACATGGCATCCATGATACTTCATCTTGCCTTTTAACTTCTATCAAAATTTGGATCATTTTGTATAAACTGATCCATAATATTTCCATAATAGTGGCTACACTTTAACTGTAAAATAACGTTGATGAACGATGATAAATATGAACTGTGATGCAGCAGACTTTCATATGTACTGCACTGAACTGATATCAAACAGCATTGCAAGATGGCATAGGAGTATCAAAGCAACAAATTAGTGCAATTTCGAATTTATGTGAGTATAACTATTTGAAAAACCACGCCAAAGTGAATCAATAAAAAATATAGAATTTGAAAAAAGCTGCATTATATTGAAACAGCGTTAAATGGAGCAGTGTTAAGCAGGGTCTTACTGTAAATGTAATATATAATACACAGTAATTAAATTTCAAAAAACTTTTTAGATTAGTGCAACATAATTTTTAAAACAACGAACTGCCCATTCCAGACCTTTGCCATGTTAACAGGTCACAGGTGTGGTTTTGTCGAAATGTATGTTGAAGGCACTCAAGGGATTAAATGAAATATTGATAAATATTCAAAATAAAATAAAAAATTACTTTTTATTTATTCTATGTAACTTTTTCAAAAAACTGAATTATATTTTATCATAAAATTAGAATCTTAATTATAAAAACTAAGAAAAACAATTTTTTATTACAAAATTACAAAAAAAAATTAAAATATTATTGATTTAATTTTCTCAGATTTGTAATTTTTTTGAAGTTAATTTGTTCACAAAAATATAAAAAATGTTAAGTTAATTAATGTAAATTAATTATAATTAATTTACATTAATTAACTTAATATTACACTGCATTGATATCAAACGCACTGCGAGACGGCATAGGAGTATCAAAGCAACAAATTCATGGGATTTAGGATTTATGAGAGTATAACGGTTTGAAAAACCGCGCCAAAGTGAATCAATAAAAAAATATAGAATTTGAAAAAACCGCGTTATAGCGAAACAGCGTTAAGTGGGATCTTAATGCATCAAGATGCTTACAAGAAATAAAATTATGGACGAATGACAATAATTATTTTATATTGTAAGCATGTTCAACACACATCCGCCAATATCAATTTTATATAAAGTTTAACATTTTTTATTTTACATACTGTGATTTATATAGAAACCTGATGTGTTTACCATCCAGAGCCTCATTGATGCACCTGTTAATGTTATAACAACCATTTACAGTGCACGGAATTAGTTTTAAAAACTGTACTGAAATCGCATTAAATTCATTTTAGATACGATTCCACTGTAAGATGTAATGAAGGTGAGACGAATTCTCTATTTTATATCAATAATTTAAATGTAAATCAATTACTTACATTTAAATCTATTACATTTAGCTTTTGTTTGCCAATATGTAACTGTACATCTAACTTAATGACGTTGACAACAAAAGAAAAGATGGTTTTGTGGACAGAATGAAACTGGACAAATTATGAATGTATTATTTTATACTAAATATGAAGAATTTGTATATTTAGATTAATATTTTTAATACTGTTCATCAGTATAGTATGCATGATTAATTCATGTAATATGTCGTTAAACAGAAAAATAAAATATTAAACATCATTTTAATTTTTTCTAACAGGCAACTAAAATTAATGAAAGTCTGACATCTGGATTGTAAGTCATATCTTGATTATTATAATTGTTAGAATATTTTCTAACTAAGGTTTCATAGGAGTTTAAAATAAAATCTGTTATACAATTATATTTTAAATATATATTTTATATGAATGCATTGAATATACAACTTTTAATGTTTTCTATATAGGATAATAATTTGTAACATTAACTTCTACTTAATATAAATTTTTAATTTAAGTTCATTTTTAAGTTGTTTGCTACATAAATATTTATTTATTTTTTAGATCAGAACAAGGTTTTCATTTGAGTGAAGGAGAAAAATTACTGGTGGTATTAATATGTGGATCTATAGTGTTGTTGGTGATACTAAGTACAGTTTTCTTTGCAACAGAATGTTGCTGGTTGATTCCCACCCCATCCAAATTTTGTTCAAGCAGTACGTATATTAACGAAAAAAAATTTTTTAACAAAATAAGGACAACAAAAATCATCTGATTAATTGTGGAAGAAATTTTTTTTTTCAAAGTTTGAAATTTATACAATGGATTCAGCTGATTATATATTTATTTATATTTTTTTAACAAAATAAGGACAACAAAAATCATCTGATTAATTGTAGAAGAAATTTTTTTTTCAAAGTTTGAAATTTATACAATGGATTCAGCTGATTATATATTTATTTATAAGATTATCACACTATTAACAGAATTATTTGAACAAAAATCAAAATCATCATATCAATAACTCAAATGACTAACAACAAAAATCAAACTGCATTAAATAGTAATGAAAAATTATCTTTTTATTATATTAGAAAACTAGCTATACTAGTGAAAAAGTAATTGATCAATCCTTATATAATATATTGAATAGTCTTTCATTAAATGCTGGCTTAATGGCATATTAAACTGTCAAAATCTTCATTGCAACTTTTTAGAAAAAGCATTCTCATAAGATTAATTATATAGGAGTGAGGAGGATAGTATTTTAATGAATTATCTGCAATTTCTATTATTGTAATCTTGTCTATTGTAATGAAATAATCTTTGTGACATATTAATTTTTGAGATTGAGCATTTTGAGTAAATTAACTCCTAACAAAATGTTAAATTTGGCAAGATGCAGTTTATAATCATCTATTGTTTTGTATGGCTTCATTATTCACTGCAAGAATCAAGGATGTATCGCTACCTTTAATTTTTAGAATGATACAATTATATTCCTTCTTTTTTCATCCTGCTTTTTAAGAATAGTAATGAAAAATTATCTTTTTAATATATTAGAAAACTAGCTATACTAGTGAAAAAGTAACTGATCAATCCTTATATAATATATTGAATAGTCTTTCATTAAATGCTGGCTTAATGGCATATTAAACTGTCAAAATCTTCATTGCAACTTTTTAGAAAAAGCATTCTCATAAGATTAATTATATAGGAGTGAGGAGGATAGTATTTTAATGAATTATCTGCAATTTCTATTATTGTAATCTTGTCTATTGTAATGAAATAATCTTTGTGACATATTAATTTTTGAGATTGAGCATTTTGAGTATATTAACTCCTAACAAAATGTTAAATTTGGCAAGATGAAGTTTATAATCATCTATTGTTTTGTATGGCTTCATTATTCACCACAAGAATCAAGGATGTATTGCTACCTTTAATTTTTAGAATGATACAATTATATTCCTTCTTTTTTCATCCTGCTTTTTAATCTTCTTACATGGCAATCAATTTCAAATTTCACAATAATAGTATTAGTGCTTCCTTCATAAATTTTGTATTTCTAAATACTGCATCAACATTAGATATTCTGCCTAATTTCTTATTGAAATTTCAGAATAATTTTTATATTTCACAGTGCATTTAAGATTATTTTTTAAATATTTATTTCTATCTTACTTTAAATGGGGTACTTTTTGATTTGAGTGTGATTAAATAATTATGCTCAATAATAAACAATTTCTGAAATTTATCTCTTTTGTATTTAACTATTAAGTTTACTTTTATTTTTATAATAAGTATAAAGATGTAATAATAGCATGCATTATTTGCAAGAAATATCCAATATCTTTAGAAAAATATTTGCACATTCCGTAAGAAGTCTAACGATTATTTTAAACATTAAAGGAAGTTTGATTATATGCTAATTTCTAGAGTATGAACCTTAATAATTTTCAAATTACTATCTGCTATAAAATCTTTAAGCTTAAAATGATTATTATTATTTTTGAATTATCCATTGCTCTATTTTATAGAAATGCTGCAATTTCTATGAATTATTTGCTATAAAATCTTTAAACATAAAATGAATATTATTATTTTTGAATTATCCATTGCTCTATTTTATAGAAATGCTGCAATTTCTATGAATAGTGTGGTAGTATAAACAGGTTTCTTTTTTGCTAATAATGTGATAATCTTACAGACACTAAATTGAAAATTCCAATAAATTACCTGAAAAATGAAATTTATTATTGTTGTGTTTATTAAACAAAATTAAATTTCTCCTACAGATCTGTGCTGCAAGCCTATCAGTAACTCCATAAATAACAGATCTGAAACTTCAAAAGCACTATCAGTAACTCCATAAATAATAGATCTAGAGAGATCTAGATCTAGATCTATAGATCTGCAAGCCTATCAGTAACTCCATAAATAATAGATCTGAAACAGTTCAAAATCTTGATTCATTCATAATTGTAAGTATGCTGTTTTTTATTAACAAATTATTTAATATACATATAAATCTTTAAAAATATATTTTCCAGTCTGGTGATGCTCAGAATGAAAAAAATGATGCTGACATAAACTATGGTCAAATTACTTTTTCTTTTCGTTTTATGAAATCAAATAAAGAAAATGTGGGACAATTATCTATCCTCTTAAAAGTATGTTAAATTTCTATTTGAAATTAATAAATTAAAATAATGTATGATTTTATCATACATTCTATTAAATATAAAATAGAATAATCAATAATGAATTAATATTATTGATAATTATAGAAGTTCTTTGGTTGCAATGTGCTTTTGCAGTTGTTCATAAATCAAAATTTATATCAAACCTAGAGATATTTAATATACTGTGCCATATTATATACAGTGAAACCCCGATTTTGAAACTTTTCAGGGACCGGCCCGAAAAGTCGACTTAATATACTGTGCCATATAATATATATTGATTGGATCAATTAATAGTACTTAAGACTGTCTCAAGAAAGTTTAATAGGAAGAATGGGGTACAATAATGCCAACTGTCCAATACTTTTAAATTATGTATGAAAATAGCTTTAAACTTACCAAAACTATAATAAAATACTTTATATGTAAACATTAATACATACATGATATACATATCAAATCAACCACTTATGTCTTAAACTTAATATTTATACATTCATATTATTATATATATAAAATATCATATATAGTCTGTTTCAAGATAAGCTGACAGTAAATCACCACCATTGTTGTGGATATTTCTACACAAAAGAAAAATAGTCCCTGTTAGTTAAATTTAGTATTATTATTTTACTCAATAATAAGCAACTAACTTACAGGGGATAAACCATTTTACAAATTAATAACGAACAAGCCAAACTTCCCCTGGCGGATAAAGTTTTAAGTTATATTTTTAGATTAATAATTATTTTTTGAAATTTGTTGTTTTATGAAATAAAATATCGAAATATTATTGAAATGATATAAAAATGTTTTATAATCATGAGACAAAATTTTTGTTCTTTTTTCTATTATAGTTATTTGAAATAATAGCTATGTAATATATAATAATACTATTGAACTGTAGTTTGTGATATTAATTTATCTTTATTAATAAGCTATTTTCTACAATGTTTTCTGTAATAAGTACAAATAAAATAAACAAGAAATATTTTTATTATTTATTAAAACTACAAAATTATTTCGGCATTATTTACTAAAATGTATTAAAAAGGAAGCTAACTTCTCAAAATAAATTTAGGACAGTCATCACAAATATTCCATATATCTATAACATGATAAACAATTCATTATTATGCCTTTCAAAACAACACTGGAGGTGTGGTTTGTTTGTTTGCACGTGCAAATTTATTTACAAATCATGTATGAATATAAGGCTATCTTTGGTGGTTCGACTGTCAGCTTATCTTGAAACAAACTAAAGTCAGATATATCTGTAATCTAATTATTCATAGCATTTGTAATAATTGGTTTAAAAGTATGAGCCAATTTATTACAAAATATTTCAAATCAATATATTCTCTGATCATCATAAATATTCCATATATCTATATCATGATAAACGATTCATTATTATGCCTCTCAAAACAACAATGGAGGTGTGGTTTGTTTGTTTGCACGTGCGAATTTATTTACAAATCACGTATGAATATAAGGCTATCTTTGGTGGTTCGGCTGTCAGCTTATCTTGAAACAGACTAAAGTCAGATATATCTGTAATCTAATTATTCATAGCATTTGCAGTAATTGGTTTAAAAGTATGAGCCAATTTATTACAAAATATTTCAAATCAATATATTCTCTAACATAAGAATTAAGAAATCTTCCTAACAGTTTGCAGATTTTATTTTTCCCAAGTAAAAGTGCATCAAAAAATGATTCAATTTAATCCTTTAAATAAGTGAATTATTTTGATTCATAAATCTTAATAATTACTATAATATTTATTATAAGAAATCTTTTGACTGATAAAGGGCTTTTGAGTATTATTATTTTCTCTAACTCTTCATCAAGTGATTTCTTTATCCAAACCAAGGTTTGAGTGCTGAGTTCTTTGCTTTATCCAAACCAGGGTTTGAGTGCTGAGTTCTTTATCATGTGCCTCCAAGTAGTAATATGATGATAAATACAAGAATCATAAATGGATACAAAAATAGTGGTATTAAATAATGTGTGACAAATAAAAGAAATGATGGATTAAGAAGACTACAGATATCAAGGGCCCACTGTATATATATTTATTATATTTAATTATTTAATATAATATATTTTATATTTAATTATTTTTCACTGATATTTATTTTATTTTGATAGTGTGGAGCAGATTTTGTTAAAGTTCAACAAAAATTGCCTGATGGTAATATTCTAAATACTAATAATACAAAATAAGGATTGTATTTATAAAACCAAAATTTCAGTGATGATTATTTATGTCCAATTATTGCTGAATTTAATTATATTAATATTAATTTTGTTAATTTGCAAACAAATTTTAACCATAATTCTAATATTCCTAGTTTGCAAATTTGTGATATTTCTTAGAAGCATGTAGTCTTGACATGAAATTATTATTTTGAGCCCAGTTAATTTGACCATTGTTATTCAGTACTAGTTTTCAATGAATTAATATATAGAGACTCACTTTAATATTTGGCCACCCTCTTATGTTGACGGTTTTACTTTTTTCAATTAGATTAGTTTAAATAAGAAAAATGTTTTATTTTTAACCGTAAACTACTTTATTTTTTGTTACTATTTGTTTCAAAAATATACATTTTAAAATGAATTAAAGCTTTTGTTATGTTTATTTTCTTTTCTTAAATATAAATCACAGCCACTTTAATATTCAGCAACCAAACAAAGTTGAAAATGTTATATCGCTTTTAACAATTCTTAATATTTAGTTGGGTACCCTTTATTTTTCATCATTTCCTTTAAACGATTCTGCATATTTGCAATTATTTTTTTGGTATATGTAGGTTCAGTATGGGCCCATTCGTCTGTCAGCCTCCTCTTCAATTCTTCTTTTGAAGTAATTGGTATTCTCCATACTCTATAATCGAGTTCATTCCACAAATTCTCAATTGGATTGAGGTCTGGAAATTGTGGTAGTTTTTCCAGAACTTTTGGACAATGATAGTGAAGCCATTGGCACACTGTGTATGCTTTATGTTTGAGGTCATTATCTTGATAAAATTTGAAAATCTGTCTTATCCCCAGTTTGTCTGCACTTTTATGTAAACAGTATTTCAGAATCATCAGATATTGTTCTTTAGTCATAACGTCCTCAATAAATTTCAGTACTCCCACACCAGCTGAAGATATGCACCCCCAAACCATTACATTGTCTTCTCTGTGTTTTACTGTTAACTGCAAATTTTGTTTTGGAGTTCTTCATTTGCCTTGTGCCACACAGGAACCCTACCATCAGATTTGAAAATGTTAAATTTGCTTTCATCTGCAAAGAAAACATCTGTCCACCATTCTGTTTCCTTGTTCACATGACTCTTTGTGAAGTTCAATCTTTTCCTTCTGTTTAGTTTGCTACTCTTCCATTGTAACCTTGTTCTCTCAACACTCTCCTAACCATCTCAGAGTGAACATCTTTTCCACACTCTTGTACCAACTCTGCTGCAGTTTTAGGTGCACTTAATCGTGGGTTTCTCGTAATCTTCTTTATGACCAGACACCTTTTGCATTCATTCAGTTTTTGTAGCTGATCTTTCTGTGGTACAGATTCTATCCTTCCCTCTTTCTCATATCGCTATATAATATCACCAACTGTACTATGTGGTATATTCACTATACAAGCAGTATACCTGTTAGAATATCTCTTTTCATGATGAAAGATGACTAGCTGACGCTGCTCAAGTGTTGTATTGCAAATTTTTCTCCACATTTTAAGCGTTACATTACCAAACAATGATGGCTGAAATTGTTTGAAGACAGGAGAAGAAAAAAATGACATCCCTTTCTGTTTTCTTATGCAAATTAAAAGTGACAAATGTTTCATACCAATGGTGGCTAAATATTTAAGTGATATGATTTGAAGATATTTTAAAGAACAAAAGGGACAGTATTGGTAATTAAAGGTTAAGATTTTTGAAACTATGAAATAATACACATGACATGTTGCTTACTTTACGTAATATATATTTTATTTCCTATGTATTTAAATATTAAAATTATTCCAAAGAAACTTCAACATAAGGGGGTGGCAGAATATTAAAGTGAGTCTCTGTTTATTCATTTATATCTAATAAATCTTAGTCAAAATTTATTTCACAGTTTTAAATAAAATGGTTTTTCTCTAAGCTAGCCTTGCTGCAATATTAAACAATTTTGTAATTAGGCAAAAACTATTTAAATTGGAATTAGATTATTTATTAATAAAAAACAATGTTAAAATTAGAAATGTAGCTAAAATTTTATCGCACAAAGCTCTAAACAAGAAAATTTATTTAATTTCAGAAATATTTTGACTCTTGCTATGGCCTTTTTTTAAACCAGAGAGTAAAAATGGATGTTTACTTTTTTATCTTTGTTTTATAAAAATTTGAAGAAAACCACAATAAGAATTGAAAACATTTTTGAAATTAAATAAATTTTCTTATTTAGAACTTTGTATATGATTGCATTTAAATAAAGGATGAGTTTGATTTTTGTACAATTATGATTTTTATTGTATTTCAAATCTTTTTTGTGTCTAAGCAGTTATAACATAAAGTTTCAAAATATCTACTCTAAATAAATTTGAAAGTATAAGCACATTATACAAATAATTATTAATAAAAATAATTAATTAAATATGATGATGATAAGTAATAAACATCTCTAATAATAATAAAATTTTTTATTCTTTTATAATTGAGTGAATATTTTAAATTGATTACTTATTAATAATTTTATTAATAATTAGGCCTCTCATTGGAAATTGGAGACAGAGGACTTTCCTATGATGGAGATGCAGATAGAATTGTATATTATTATTTGGATTCAAAAAAAATATTTCATTTATTAGATGGAGATAAAATTGCAGTTTTAGTAAGTAGAACTGAAAATATGTTTTGAATAAATAAAATATAATAATAATATAAACATAATAACACAATATAATAATCATAACAAACTATTAATTATATATACAGGTAATTCTCAGTTTACAAGTTCCTGGATTTGTGAGTTTCTTTTGTCAAATATGAAGTATCAAAAACAAAATTGAAAATATTCTATAAATTCAAAACATTCATAAAAAGTCATTTCAAACCATATATGTAGTTATATTTTGATTTTTCTGATTTCATAACAGACATTGAAATTTCTATAAATTCAGTCCTACAATATGATTGAATTTATAGCAGAAATTCCATTGTCTGCTACAAAATTGGAAAAATCAAAATGGAGACTAAGAATAGAAATAGCATGCCCTTTGGCCCCAATGATTTTACTAGCATATTACATAAATAATTCAATCACAGACTGTGTCTAATGCAGTAATTCATCTATACAAAAGCTCATCTACTTATCTGTCAATACTAATGAAGAATAAAAATTCTTTAATTCTAAATTATTTAATATATGACAAATAGTTTATTATTATAAATCACTTAATTTTAAAAGACATACAATATTTTCATTTCTTTAGATAAATACATCATTGTTTAATCATAAACTATTGATTTTGTTAATCTTTGCTTAATTTTATTATGATCAGATTTCATTGTTGAGAATAGAACTTGATTTTAATATTGTCTATGAGAAATTGATCCTCAATTTATAAGTTCTTCTTTTACAAGAATGAATTAAGTTATAAAGTTAGAAACTATCTGTATTATAATCTATGAGCTAAATACATACTGGATGGATTCCTCAATGTTTGAAAATGAAACTATCCATAACATTGGTTAGGGACCCCATCAACATGGCAGACACAAACATAATTCAACAATAGCAAATTGACTTTGTTTTGGTGGCCAGATGTATCCCCATTTATGTTAATAAGTGTGAAAACCAAATTTTAATAATTAATAAAAAGAGTGTAGTATCCCAATATCGAGTATCATACCATGACGGCCCCCACTTTGGCAGCTTCATTTTTGCTGCAATTGACCAATTAGTGCAATCCATCCAATATGTATTTAGATCATTGATTATAATACTATAGATCATTAAACTTCATGATTAGCCTAAAATTTTACTGCAATGTTTAGTTATTTACAGTATTTAATTAAAATGATGATGATCTGTATTCAAAATTTCATATGTGACAGTGAACATATATAAAAATTATCATGCTCAAATCAAATAACAAATATATGAACGACAAATTAAATTACTATTATATCATTTTCATCATCTGTATTATAAAAAGCAATTATAAGTATTCCTCAATTTACTCAAATAATTAAGACTGAAGTTATTTGCATAACCTAAATTTTGCATAAATCAAAAAAATAACAAATATTCTGAATTAAAAACTGGGGCTAGTGGACTATAGTGATTATCTTACATAATATTATGGTGCCAGACTGTTTATTCACTAACAGAGATCTGCATGGATTGATATTGTACCAGTAATGTACAGTTGAGTCTCTGTAGTCTGACACTTTGCCAGTCCAACACTTCCAGTAGTCTGATACTCTGCAAATTATCTCACCACCCACGTGAAATTTTCATGTCACAACTTGTTGATGTGCGAGAAAGAGAAACTCACATAAACAAATTGTCAATTGCTATTTGTTCGTTGCTCAGGCTTATAGTCGGACTAATTTTTAAGTTCAGTACACGATTACTGTAAAACAGTATTTTTACTATATCAGTGTTTGTTATTTATCTTTACATAATTTCACAAATCGGAAAGAGTGAAAAACGAAAACACAAGACACTATGGTCTAAAAGGCAGAAATAATTAAGAAATTTGACTTTGGAGAAAAGTTTAGTGATTTGATTTCATTTTATGGTACTACCATTTATGACATTTATGGTACCACCATTTATGACATTAAAAAGAATTGGGATAAAATTTAGGGGTTTATGAAAAATTTGAACAGCAAGAACAGTAACAGGAAAGTTTTAATAAATGGAGAGTATTCATTTGTGTCATTTGTGTAATTCCATTTTTTTCATTGAACATCCAATAATCTGACAAGCCTGAAATCCGACAAACCCCGGAACCATATGTGTTGGATTAGGGAGACTCTATTGTAATATTTAAGATCAACAAACAATACAAAAACATAAATAAATTAAGTAACATGAACTTTTAACTTACTTTTTGATGACAGGCAAATGTCTGTTTTTCTTTTCTGCAAACAATGTATTTTTGGTTTTTTTTTAAATTATAATCATCCATTAATTTTAAATTTAGAAAATTTTTAGATTGGGAAGTGAATATCCTCCTCTTTTTAGTCAAAAAAAATCTGCATCTTTATCTAAAATAATTATTTTTTGTAAATTTTTGAACTTGATTTTTTTTCAAAAAATTTTCATAAAACTTTTTTACAATAAAAATATTCCTGAAAATTCTATTTCTGCTTCTAGTTATGCCATATTTTTATTATTTAAAAAACTAAGTTGATATATAAAATTAATTTTATTAGAAAAAATTTCAAATTTTATCAAACAAAAATAAATTATGCATAATTTTGTGCAATGTAGTATATTTTAAAAGACTGTTATATGCCAATAGTCCCTTATAATCAGAACACCACCAAATATTTTTGCTTTTCTGTGGATATTTTACAAATCTCTGTGGATATTTCTTTCCTTCTTATTGCATAATTTGTGTTCTGGCAATAATGAAATTTGAATGATTCTTTTTATATTTTTGAAGCAAATAAGTAAAGATATTAATGAATATATTATTTCTTTAAAATATTATTACAGTCTAATTTAAATATTAAATTTTCCAAATTATGCATGTGAAATGATATCTTACATAATAAAACTCTGCTTCCAACTATAATTTTAAAAAATAATAAACAATAACTGGAAATATAGGATTGTTCAATGCCATTTGATTGTATCTAAAATGAAGTTTATAGCAAATTACTTTTATTAGGTTGATTTATGATGGTGATAGCTATGTTTTGATAAAGAATAATTACTAAACATCTGTCATATAAGTTAAATATCATTTTTTAATTGAATTTTTATCATCAGATTAGTATTTTTAGAATATAGACAGAGATGGTAGTACTAAAAAGCAAAATGTAGATATTAATAAATGCAAAATTTAAAAAATTTAAATGATTTTATAAATTTAGCATGTAATAATGGTAAATATTGGTATAAGTCAAACAATTCAAATATATGTATTGATTCCATCAGGGTTGTTAGTAATTTTACTTTTGTGCAACATAAAATGTTTTATAATATTTGAATAATAATTATTTTCAGTACATGCATTAAAAAGAAACTTGAAGAGAATGCCATATATTGGTAATGATGAATCATAGGCACTTTGATTTAACAGATAGTTATGGCTAAAGAAATCAGAAAAGAAAGCTGAAAATTTTATTGCTTGTATACTATTAATTATTAATAAAGATATCTTCTACCTGTAAATAGTGCTTGTTTTTATTGCTTATTATACTTCTATGTAATTATTTATTTTTTTAATAAAATATAATTTAATACAAAGAATGGAATTATAATTCATTTAATTTTTAAAATTAAATTCAGGTGGCAAGTTATTTAAAACATCTTTTGAAATCTGCTGGATTAACAACCATTAATCTCTGTATTATTCAAACAGCTTATGCCAATGGAAATTCTACAAATTACATTTCAAATACCTTAGTAAGTATTCAAAAATATTTTATAGAAACAAAACTATATTTGACATTGTAAATTTGATTTCTGATTAAAATATAATCAAAATATGTAATTTTTTCAGAAAATTCCTGTTGCCTGTGTTCCTACTGGAGTTAAATATCTCCATCATAGAGCACAAAAAGAAGATATTGGCATTTATTTTGAAGCAAATGGTCATGGAACTGTAAGAAATTTTTTATATATTTTATGTTTTATACAATTCTGAGTTTCAGATTGAAAATATGAAGAAAATAGTTATTTAAATAAAGATATACAGTATTTTTAATAATGCATTATAGCAGTGCTTCTCAACATTATCATGTCATGGTGCACAGGAAAAAAAATAATTATTTAATACACTAGAATAAACTGGAGAAGATATGAGAGCATCTATCTGGGATTTTATTAAAAAATTCATTACATTTTCTCTAATTATAATAAAAAAAAATAAAATACATAGTATTAAGAAACATTTGAAACATTTTGTTTGGACTTTCTGCTTATTAAACATTGTTAAAATAAAAAGAACTAAGCAATATTTCTGTCTTCTTTGTTATTGGTTTAAAGACTATGTGATGACATGTAATGATTTTTCTACAGTAGTTTTCTAATATACATATTATACGGTCGATTCCGCATAATTGGGCCATCGGTTAATTGAGGCAGCCACTTTTTTTGGGCCAAATCTCAAAGAATGGAAACCAAACTAATAAACTAATACATAATTTAAATGCTTAATTGGGACAGTAGCAATCTTTGACATATTAGGAATTTTTTGAAAGTATGTTAACAAATACATACACTAATATTTAGCAACACTAGCATGATGCAAATCAGTTATCTATCGTCAAGCATCTGGTATGAGTCTGCTTAAGAGTTTACTATTACTGTATCTAGCGATATTCATTTACAGTGTCAATTTTATTTAAAATTTTTAAATCTTTGCCAAGATGCCAAGAAATGAAATTGTAAAATTTATCGTGTATGTATTATTTTTTCTGTAAATGATGTAAGAAATGATTTTACTTGAAAGCAACCCAGCCATTTAATACAAGCCATGGTAGACTCGTTGATATAATTGGTGTACCAAAATCAAAAGACAAAAGACAGATTACACTCGATGCATTTTTGCATGGAAACAAAGTTTTATTTGTATACTCACCTATCAGAAAAATCTGCTATTCCACAAGTTATATTTTTTAGCATTTGATTCTGAAATGAAAAATATTTTATATAGTGTACTACATAAATTGATATTTTTTAAAAACAATATTTTAAATTTATTTGAAATGTTGAGACAATTTCAAATTTTTACATTTGAAACTTCTTTAATTAACAGTTTGATATATAAATTGCTTTATTTATATTTATTTGCCAATTTTTTATTATTATTATAAATTAAATTTATTAAATAGTAATTATTTTATAAAAATAAAATCATGATGATTGATTAACAGATCCATTATTATCCATTAGATGGATCATCTAACCACTGACACAATAAGTGGATCTGTTATTTCAGAATCATTAAAAATATTAGATTAAAAATTATGATGTTGAAATTATATTCAATGGCATAATCTTCCTGCTAATTTTCATAAAAATTTTTTAACAATTGGCATAAATGTTGTTAAGAGATATCTCAGAAATATGAACAGTCAACATTTTTAAATAGTAAAAAATATAGCATTAAAAAGTGTGGCATTATAAGTACCTTTAATGGCAAAATCTTATTATTGAATCTCAGAAAATCTATCAATTGGTATAAATATTATTTAATGAGAATAGAAGATAGCTACATATAATTTTTTAAGCCTTATTTTACTCTTTAAGAAAATAGCCTAAAAATTTTTTTCTCAAAAAAGAATCTTAAATATAAAGAATATAAAAATTTCTATGTATATTTAAGTATAACTATCATATGATATATTAGATAATGAAATTACATGTAATGTTTTTTATTTTCTTGGGTGTGTAAATAATCTCAGAATGGCACTGACAAGGATCTTGTCAACTGTGATTCACCTATTTGGACAAAATTTTCTGCACGATAATGACAGTTCATGTGTTGATTCAAAATCTTATCAAATCTGACAAAATGTTAAGTGTAGACACACAATCAATTTTTTAATAAATTTTTAAGATCATGATTTTTGACATTTCTTTTAATTATTCCAATTGAGTTAAAAATTTTAATGTTTGAATATTTGTGTCAGTAGTATATAGGATTGTAGTTTGATTAATCAGGATTCAAATGCTGATGAAACTTTTATAAATATCAATAAAAATAATTTTTGTTTAAATTCACTTATTTTTTTATATTCATCTTTTCTTCATGATAACTATGTTACTTTAGTGTTTTGTTTTGTATTCTGAACTTTTATTTATATGTAAAATGCATAATTAAATGCATCATTATTTCATATTTTAAAGAAATGAGTAAATATTAATATTTGTATATATTGATGAATCATAATAAAATCATGCATTTTGAATATAAAAGTATTTGTAATATGTTCATAAATATAGAATAATATATAAAATAATTTCTTTAATTACTTATTTCTGCATTTAAATAAAAAAATTCAAAAGATGAAAATGATTCTATACAGCACTAAAACAATATAATTATCAATCTTGAGTAATATAAAAAAAAAAAAACTGAACAAATTCTAACAAAAATTATTTTTATTGATATTAAAAAAAGTTTCATTATGACTTGAATCTGGAATATTTGCATCACAATCAGTTATGATGCTGATGCAAATTATCTAAACATTGAAATTTTTAATGCAATTACAGTAATTAAAGGAAATGTCAAAAATCATCTTTAAAAATTTATAAAAAATTGATTGAATGTCTATATTTAAGAGTTCGTCAGAATACCTATTGCTATTATATCTAAGATTTTGTCAGATGAATCAACACATGGACTGTTATCATCCTACAAAGTTTCTTCCAAATTAGATAGTCACAGTCAACTGGGCCATCTTGTGAGTATAATTAATTAATTTGGTATTTAATCATCAAAATGTATTAAATGTTTATAAACTGCAAAACAATTACAATTCTTATTTACAGAATCTTTATTTAGAAATTTAATTGAATTACAATATACTCCCAATTAATTGGGGTAATCAGGAAATGAATTATTCCAGATAATTTGCAAAATAGTTTAAAAAAATGGAATTATGGACATTATGCATTTAATATAAAAAAATAAATAAATTTCATGCATACATATATCTAAATGTTTCATAATTTATTGAAAAAAGAAAATTTATTGGTTTATTTGTAGTAAGGAATTATTGCAATATTTGTAATTTTGATTCGATTCTAATTTTTATTGCCAATTATTTAAGATATAAGAACGTCATTTGTTTTTTAATTAATGCTTATGCTAAATTATTATGGTTAATGTTTTCAAAGAATACTTTTGAAATTTAAGAACTTTGAAGCCATCCTGTTACACTCACAAAAATGCACACAAAAACAAAGCTCTGAACAAGATAAATACTTCATTAACAGAAACAGAGGTTGACCTACTGATAAGGTCAAAAACGTTTCTGTTAATAAAGTATTTATCCTGTTTAAAATGCGCACAAAAAAAAAATAAAGCTCTAAACAGGATAAATATTTTATTAACAGAAACGTTTTTGACCTTATCAGAGGTTGACCTACTGATAGGGTCAAAAACGTTTCTGTTACTAAAGTATTTATCCTGTTTAGAGCTTTGTTTTTTTTTTGTGCACATTTAAGATATAATTAATAAATTAATCTAGGACATTTAAAAATCTTTCAGATAGTACATCTAAGATAAAACATCAATACAGATATCACCTCTATATTGCAGATTATTCCCAGTTAATCCACAACCTGGATAATCCAACCTCAGATAATCAGGAATCTATTATATTTTGTTTATGATATGATTTAATAATGTATGTTATAAAAAGATTCATATAGAATTAAGATATATAACACAATTAAATAAAAATCTTTTTCTCATTTTTCTACAAGAATTTAATTTTATTTATCTATAAGAATGAAGTTTTCTTATACTCTACATAAATAAATATAATTTTAATTACCTTATTTTTTAAATGAGCCATTTTTATTTTTATCAATATGTCTTGTTTGTCAGTAGGTTTATTCACTCCTACACTTTTAATAGATACAGCCACTGGTTGTGAATGAAGCTGATATTCTATGTCTAAGCCTCTGGGGTGTATGGTAAATATTAAAATCCTTAGTTTTGATTAAAATTAATAATTATATAAATCATAGAAAAAATTATATCAATTCTTTATAATTATGATATATAAAAATATCTAATAACATATTATGCACTTTTGAAATTATTAAAAAACTACAGATATTGACTTTTGGAGGCATTTTCAGTCTTTCTTTCCAGCTTTTATGCTGCTTACTAATCAAAGACTAGTAAATAGCATTTCCATTACATCCCTGTGTAACTTTATACCACTTTCCAATCAGCAGTTACTAACTGGCATGGCATTCCACTGTATACTATGACCTACCCACACCCTGGTGGGTAGATCAATATGGTGGGCACTAGAATGTCAGGCTGGTCTGGATCCCAAAGTAATAAACAACAGCATACCAGTTTTAAAAATAGAAATTTTTATAATGTTTCCCTACTGGCAACTGGTTTCTTTATTAAGAAAATGCTATTTAAGTCATCATATATATATATGATGACTTAAATATAATATAATATATGTGATATATATATTTATATATATTAAATATAAATATATATATCACATATCATAATAACTATGAATATTGTATTGTACACTTGTATATTGTAATTCTCCATGTGGATTTAGCTAGACTCTCTGGAAGCAAGCTAAACTCCACATGGAGGATTTGGACTTGATTCTGGGGATTCTATTTTACCTGAAAAATCTGGACATGTGAATCTCCACATAAGGATAGATATGTGCTGAATCTCATCCTTAACTTTTCAATTGGCCTTATCCAATTTGAGATTTGCTCTAAAATGACTTGCAATTTATGTTACTGTATTTTTCTCTTGTGAGATTCAGTAACAAAACTGAATTAATCAACTAATCATCATGACATACATATAAACATCATATTATGATGATTATTTATTATCTACTCCCTTTGCTATATACAGATAATAAAATATTATAAAAACACTAAGAATTTAAAATTATTATAACAAAACTGTAAATAATAAAATTAATTTAATTGCTGTAATAAAATTAATATAAAATTTTTAAATATTGCATATTATTACAGCAGTACATATTATTTCATAACATAAGAATAACTTTGTAAATTGATCCCACTTGGGTCTCTATTAATACTGATCTTTATTAAATTAAAAAATTGAAAATTCAGTTAAGATTGATATATATGATGCAGATTGTTAGAGTTCATTTGTTGTCAGGATATATACAATAATATGCTACATAATTTATATATAATTATAACAGTATTTCTATTTTAGGTGCTGTTATTAATCTAATTAACCAATGATTTACATAAATTTTCATTTATATACATTTTTTATTATTATTTTATGATTTTTATAAAATAAATTTTTGAATGTACATTATGTAATTGAATTACATTTAAATATAATATTAAATTTTTCTTTTTTTTTGAAATTTAAAAATCAAATCAAAGGTATTATTTAAAGAAGAAGTGATCATGAAAATAAATGAAGTTTTGCAAAACAGGTTTGAAATAAATTTATTTTAATATTTCACATGCACTATATTAAACATTTTGGCAACCATGCTCCCTGTGTGTAAATTATAACAGGAGACTGACAAACTTCTTATTATTTTAAAAATTGTTATAAAATTTTCTCTCATTGAAATTTTATAATTTTTTATGACAAGGAAGCAAAAATTTAAATATTAATCATATCTGTAAATAACATCATTATTTTTTATGAAGTTTCAAAATATACATGATTTTCATAAAAGTGTTAAGTACTTGTAAATTTGATGACTAATCTTTTCTTTACTTTATTGATTTATAAATTTTCAACATTTCATATTAATTTGATAATCATTTGGATTATAAATAATGAAATACATTATATTTAGACATATATGTATTTCTGGCATTTCAGTGACTATATTCTTTTATTCTAATGCCTGTCTGACTATTAATATTAATTTATTATTTAAATAGATTTAATTTTCTCCTTGAAATTTGGAACATGAGGAAAATGATAAATTGTTTGAATCTAATATCACAAATGTAAATATATTACATTGTAAAAGAAATAATGAATGTAATTCAACCATTTTTCCTTAAGTAGATAAAACACAGCCCATTAGCAAGTATATATTTTTATAAAAATATATACTTGCTAATGGGCTGTGTTTTATCTACTTTCGTATTAAGCAAGTAGTTTCTATAATTTT
The DNA here is from genome assembly GCA_000484575.1 of Olivierus martensii. NCBI lineage: Eukaryota > Metazoa > Arthropoda > Arachnida > Scorpiones > Buthidae > Olivierus > Olivierus martensii. Next base: position 31,354 of record AYEL01077050.1, read on the forward strand.
TGAACTTTTGCATTTTTCCTTAATTTTTACTGTACTGTAGTAGATCATATTACAAATATAAATAATGAAGTTTCCAAATTTTTTCCTTCATAATTGATACACTGGTGATTTTCTAGTAGATATATATAATAATGCATTCTGCTGCCATTTTACATCCTCTGCCTATTGATAATCACTGTTAACTTTGTGAAAAGTAAACCATAATACTATCTTTCTTTTTCTAATTTTGTAATTTTAAAATTATAAAAGAAATATAATATGCTTCAAATAGCTCCATATTTCCATAGGAATGGAGAGTGACAAATAATAGTTTTTTCTGTATGCTTATTTTAGAATTGGGTGTGACATCTTATAACAAGGGGTGACATTGAATTTTGTAAGGCATGGTTGTAAAAGTGTTAAATTATGATTTTTATTATAAGTATAATCAGATAAATAGCTATGTAAGGTAATAAATGAAATAATGAAGTGGATTATTTTTTTATATTTTTCTTGATTATGATATTTATATATTTTTTATATATTATATCAGTTACTTTAGTTTTAGGATTGATTTATTCAGTTTTGGATATCATTTCATATAATCAATAATTTAGAAAAATGTATAAATATTTATCTCAAAATATATTTATAACTAAAGTCTGTTGCTGTTTTTAGAAAAAACAATACATTGTCAAAAGTTTACAGTGAATTGCTTTAACAATATTGAGTCTAGCACCATACTATGATATCCTGTATGATATCAGACAAAATTTAAGCTTTGAATTTTCAATGTATCATGTAAATATGACAGTGTGTCCATATTGTTGTTGATGATAATTAAATAAATGATTTTTTCTTATTGTATTGATTATAAGAGAATGATATTACAATCTGGAAAGTTTAACTAAACATTGAGTATCCAAATCACAAGCTTAGTGATTTATAAGTGAAATGAATTGAGTTTAATATTTTGAAAATTGGATTATAGTAGCTTAAAGTAATTGAGATTTAGATACAAAGATTGGGTTATAGTCATTTAAAATTTTTTTATCAGTCATGTTATTTCTCTAATAGTTAGAGAAATAATATAACTGATGAAACTATTTAATAATAGTTTTTATTAATAATATAATTGTGTTGATTGAACAATCATCATTTTTTGTATGAAATTAAAATATAATTTTCTGGTTAGTTTTTGAATAAATTAAAATAGAACAGAAAGTCTCTGACTTACATTATTAGCAATGTTATGCAAGTCAAATTTATCTATGTAAATTAGTATATAATTATTATCTTTTAAATCTTATCATAATGCATTTATTATATCAAGATATAAAGAACTATCAAAATACATTAATTATGTAAACTATTACATAATTAATATATTATTATAGTAAAATTAATATGTGTAGGAAAGAAATGGAATCATCAATCTGATGTTCAACAAAGAATTTTATAGAAGAATAGTTAGATTCAAAGACTGATTTGAAGAGAAGGAATTGATCATCAGTGATCTGACAAAGAATAAAGAAGTCATCCACATAATGGATATAGAGAGCAGGATTAGGAATTCATAAAGGGATTGAAAGATTTTTATTAAACTATTATTGACTATGGAAAATCAGGTCGTCTCAATTTTGTTATTCAGAGATTTTATTATATAAATAAATTTCATCTAGAAACTTAATTATGTAATTTAGCCATGAATCTAAAGCAGGTAAATTGCCTTATTGTATTTGTCATTCAACTAATGAAACCATTAATTAATGCTTAGTTGTATAAAATATTTTGAATTTTATTTAATTATTTTGGATTCTACAAATACATTATAACTTCAGGTAAGTATCTGTCTTAAATTAAACATTGTATGTACTATATATTATAAATATATCTGTTCTGATATACACATATCAGAACAGATGGATTGCTATTAGCTGATGATAAAAATAAACTTGACTTGCAACAATATTCTATGTTAATATATTATCGATATAAGAATAAAATTATTGATAAATTTTTGTAACTATTTACAAACATGGTTAATCTGAGCAAATTGCCAATAAAAGCAAAATATTGACTGTAATAAATTTCGGATTTTGACTATAAAAATAAAGAAAAATAGCTTTATCCTATATTTTTGCTTATACAATTATAGAAAATATTGTATTTGCAGAATTCTTTCTGTATGTCACTTTTATCACAAAGTACACTTTATAAAGAAAAAAATTAGTTATTTTTTTAGATCGGATATAAAGAAAAAAATTAGTTATTTTTTTTATAAAAATTTTTTTTTTTGATGTTCAATAATAAATATGAATTCAAAAAATTAAGTCTTTTATATTCCCAATATTGAAAATTTAAAAAAAAATTTTATTGAGTTTAATATATAATATGGCATTCTCATTTTTGAAATGCTATGTAATTCCATTTGTTTCTTTTCAACTTATTGTGATAGGAACAGAGTATGACTGATGACTATTTTATATAATAATAAATAAAAATAATCATCAATAGCACAATATAATAAAAATAACATATTTACATTTTTAAAGTCAATACAAATGAGCATGAAGATTGCATGTGGCAGTGAATCATTGATGATATTTAATTTCTCTTTCAAACCTTGATTATTAAACTATAATTTATCGTTACTTTTGTCTAATTTTCAGTCAGTAAGTTTGATTTTTTTTCTCTCATTTCTCATTTGGAGTTATTGTTTTATTTATTTCTCAGTGTGTTTTAACTACATTTTATTAGTCTTTATTTATTATTATTATTTTTATTTTTAAATATACTATTCAACCTACAAAAAGTATTCAGATTTACTTATATTCTTAATCAATTTTTACTATACCATTAAAAGAAAATTTTAGATTGCTTTCACAATATTAAAAATATTTTAATGGGTACACAAAATTTATGAAGTCACAAATGAAATACTATGGTTCTCAGAATCTTTGTAAATTAAAAAACTCCCAGAGAAATTAAAAATTCATACATACACAAAAAAAAATGTTAAAATTATGAACTATGACCTTTCATGATATCACCAGTCATAATTTTCATATCTCTGATATAGAGGATTATAATTCCTGTGTCTTGAGACTTTTCCAGCTCACTGTTTTTTCCTTTTTCTGTTATTGAGCATAATAGTGATCTATTTGATTTTATTTAGGATGATGTAACAATTTAAATACAGTATTATTATATTTGTCTAGAAATATGTTTTTTAGATTTACTATTTTAAAATAGATATAGATGTTAAATTTCATTTAAAAAACTGGTATTTGTGCATAATTCTTTAAAAACAAATTCTTTTTCACATATTAAGTTTCCAGAATATAAGTTGTATAGTAAAATATGTATTTAAAGTTTATATCTATTCTCTTTTATTTGAAAATCAAACTCAAAAACAATTTTAAAAATACAGACAATTTCATTATTTTTATTTTAAACTATGGAAATCTTGCTGTAATTAAAATATTTATTATTTTGATTATAATATTTATAAATAAATATATCTTTTTTTTATGAGAGAAAAATATCAAGATACTGCTTATGTAAGTAATATAATGTTACCAAAATTTCATTTATAAACCTTTTACTCTGCATTTGTAAAGAGCATCTAATAATCAAAAATTTCAAAATTCTATAGTATGCATCTTACTGATATTAGAAAAACCACATGAGAATGTTTTATATATGACAATTATAAATATTTATTTGAAATTTAAATTATTTATTTCTTCTAAATATTAAACTATATACAGTATTCTAAAAATTTGACTATAAAATATGAATTAAATTTGAATATTCACATATCTCATGCAAACATTTCTAAATTCCAAAGCCAAGTTTTCAGTGAATGTTATGAATTGATATCTTTCCATTGAATTTTAGGATTTTTATTGTATTTATTTAATATGTGATGAAACTTTCAGTAGTATATTATATGATTGTTTTTTTTTATATTTTTGTAATGATTTTATTAATTTCATAAATTATTATTTTCTCCCAAATAATACTTTATGAAATTACTAAATAATTATAGTATTGAGTTTTATTAGGACATTTCTTACTTTCTAGATTTTATGATGCTTTCCAATTAAGCAGTAAGGTCATTGCAGAGACCATCACAGGCTGCCTACATTTGTATTATTGTTGTTCCCATTCTTCACTACATTAGTGAAGAATGGGAAATGAGAAGCTGAATCTGGATCCTTTTGAAAAACCTATAGATGAGAGAGACAAATTTGATCTCAGAAGTCTAGCATGCTTCCATGCACTCAGTTAGCCAACCTATTAAGAACTATTATGAAAATTCTTTTTAGATTGTGTTGCAATAACTAATGATAATTATTGAAGTAATTTTAAGTTCATATATGTAATTATATAGTATATATAATTAGCATATTTGAATGAAAAATGGTTTATATTTTTGGGCTTGGAAACACTATAATTTTTTTCATTTAAGCTAATAGTTTTATTCTAGATTTATGAGTATTTAGTTTATGCACATTATTCAGGACAAATTATATATGTAAACCCTGATAAGAATTTATTAGGTTTGTTTTTTTAAATTTAATTTGTGTTTTTAACAATCTATGTTCATTTCAATTTTACACTGCTATTTCTCTTAAACTGCATTGCACGAAATGTAGATAAAGATTTAATTAATATTAATAATCAGAATTATTTGTTCAAATCAGATTAATATAAAAGTTATTGAAGATATTCTGAATATTAAAGAATAGTAACATAAAGAGGAATTAAAAATATACTGTGTATAATTTGTTACAGGCTAAGCAACTGTCCAAATTATACACAATACAGGTACTCCTCACTTAACGACTGGGTTTCGTTCTCACGACTCGGTCGTAGAACGAATTGGTCGGTAAGTGAAAAACTTGTTCCTATATTAAAATATTTGGAACAAATTTCAAAATTAAAAATTTATATCTTAATTACGCACAAAGTACAGTAATTTTTCTTCAGTTGTTTCGAGCTATGAGTGCGGAGAAATTACAAACAAAAGTCATAAGTGATGCGTATGAGCAAAAACCAAATATTCCATTAAAAAAAATAGCTTAAACTACGGACGTAAGTTCGAGCAGTCGTTAAACAGGTAGGTTGTTAAGTGAGGAGTACCTGTATATAAGACGTAAGTTCGAGCAGTCATTAAACAGGTAGGTTGTTAAGTGAGGAGTACCTTTATATTTTTTTAGTACAAGCAATTCTCGTTATTTGCAGTAGTTACGTTCTGTAAATTCTTTGCAAATACTGAACCATTGTGCATACAGGAAATATAGACCTTTCTTCCCAACATTTTCATTCTTGCTTTATGCATGTTTTTTTTTTTTGTTTAAAGACACCTTATTACAGCACTTACAAATAATTATAGTATATGCAGTGTATAGTACTATATACAGTAATCTTAAATTCTTTAAAACACTAGCTATGTAGTAAATAAAATCTTATTTTTGATGTAGCTGCCGACACATTTTCTTTCTCAACTGCATTTAAAAACTGTGTCAGCTTTGCATCGCTTTTTGCTTCAGATCTAAAATCTCGGTATAAGGAGCAAATGTGCAGGAAGTAAATTTGAGGCTGCATTCAAGCATAGGGTCACATTCTTCTGTGAAGATCTGCAGATGATATGAACAGACTTTTGGCCTACCTGCGGTCTGTGAGTGAACAAGGATAGGCAATAAAACTTTTCCAGCAGAACGAACTTTCTGTTGGAAAAGTTTTATTACCTATCCTTGTTCACTCATAGAATAAATACCTGTTGATTATCAAAAATAAATATCTGAATAAATAAATACCTGCTGATTATCAAAAATAATATAAAAAATATATAAAATACCTGCTGATAATCAAAAATATGATCAAATACAAAAGTTTTATTACTATATTTGTTAACAAACAATTTCCTTTATTAGAGAGAGAGAGAGTTTACATTGGAACAGTATTTTTGCCAATCAGCAGGAATCTGCGAATAAGTGCGAAAGCTCCATGAAAATCGATTTTGTGGTTACAAATAAATTTTTACGAATTGTCAAATACATGAATATGGAATTTGTGAATAACGAGAATCGACTGTATATTCATTAGACTGAATCAATTATTATTTCTTAAATAATGATTCAGTTTATTATATATTAATTAAAAAAACGTTCTCAAACATAAGTCTATTTTCAGTGAAATAAGTTAACATCTAAAAATTTATTTGATTATAACATTTTTTTGGAATTAGATATTATACTAATATTAAATTAAATTTGGGGGTGTACATTAATGTGTATAAATCTAGTTCTGAATCTTTTTGAATTTGTGGCACAAGCTGCTACTATTTTGATGCCATTTCAACAAATTCAACCGATTATAAAAATAGTTTAATTTTTACTATATGGTTTTATTAAACAACAATTTAATTATTATTGCATATAAATATGATCAAATACAAACAATACCATTAATCATGATACTCATAAATTAACAGATATGCAAAAATCACAAAAAATTTATATTACAACTCCACTTATTGGACTAGAACTGAAATATTAAAAAAAATCAAGAATTAATAAAGGAATCAAATATAAATCAGTGATATAAATTTTACAAAAGTTAAATTAATGAGATTCTTGTGTCTATTTGTTTTGTGCTATTTCTTCTTGTTTAATTCTGATTTGAGATAATGCTACTCACACACTGTCCTCCAATATCTCCAGTTTTGAGCATGTTTACTTTTTATATTAGTTATAGTTGAAAATCCTAATTCACACAGATATATGAAGTGAAAAACTGTAAAAAATATATATACTGCCTTAGTTGATAAATTTTCACAACTCTTAAATTGAATTGATATCCAAAAGGAATCAAGTAGAACTTTTGTACATCTCAATTTTAAACTCCTGTCTAAAATTAAACATATTAATTCTTCTTCTTCTTTGAAGGATAAATCAAAAGAGGAAATATTATTTATTAAAAATGGGTTTTTTCTATCCAATTAAAGTTTTCAGTTTTCAAACTTGGATAATATATCTTTAAATTTTGAATTACTATTAGCAAATGTTTTCTTAAATTGCTTACAGATTTTGTGGCACTTTTATTAATAGATAGAAATATTTCGAAATTATGCTACCTTCCAATCTGGCTCCATACTATGAAAGTCAATAATTAATATAGAGCAAATATCTAATTTAATTTAAAAAAACATATTTGTAATTTATTTATTGTAAAAAATAATATGTATCTATATTAAATAAATACATATGAAATATATAATAATTTTTGAAACCATTGATAAGATTACCAGAAAAACTGATGCAGTTCTCATTGACCCAAAAAGAAATTGATTGTGGCTCTCAAGTATTTGAGAATCTCATATATGGCTCATAGTGACATGAAGTTTGGTTACCCTTGATGTATACTATACAATGTATCAGAGCTATTAATAATTTAACTAATTAATTATTAGTTTAACTCCACCACTCTTAGTTTAATTATTAATTTATTTCTTAATTCAGAGATGGTACTAACATTAATCCAAATTATTTGAAATTATTAAAATTCTATTATAAATCAAGAATTTTTAGGCAGCATTAAGATTTATTTGGTTATTATCCCTGGAGTTTAGGCTTAAAAGTTTGTCAAATCTCTGTATTTTGATATAACTTTATTGCTATTAGTTTAAAAATCATATGGTCAATTAAACATGTTTTGCAGAAGGTATGTAAAATGCCCCCACTGCACAGCCTTATTGCATCATGAATATCTATTAGCTGAAAGATATCAAATAAACTACAAATGATTTTCCTAGTTTTGCAATGGCATGCCACAAATTGTTCTGCATGCATCCATTGAACTGCGACAATACATTGCAATATACTCATACACACCTGCTAAATGAATGGATATTTACTCAGTTGAATGCCAGCATAGTTATGTGTTTGTTTATATAAGTTTGGTTTATGATAATGATAAAAACTTTACTATAAGGAAATTTAAATAATTTAAATTTATATCAAATAATTATATAATCAATAGATTATTTGTTTTCTGTAAAGATCAGTCAATTTAAATCATTTCATATATCTTACTAATGTCATATCTCTATAATGAAGTGATTAAAATTATATGCTTGTTTTTAACTGGGGAATAGTATTCACTTGCTTTTGTATATAATTCTGATAAGACTGTTTATAAATATAATAAATCATATAAATTAATAGAAAATAATTATAAAAGCATAAACTGAATAAGTTTTATTTATTAAATTTGTTCAATTGAATATAGACTTAAGTTTAATATTTTATGAATACAGATCATTTCCGTTCTTATGACGTAATTAGATCCTAAACTTCTATCATAACTCTTTATATCAATTTTAACATTGCATCATTGGGAAATGGAGGCTCCTTTCCTAAAACTTTGTTTTATATTCTAGAAAATTTAGTAAACCCTAATACTGTATATATTTAAAAGTAATTATCATAAACAAAAGTAGCATTCAGTATGAAAGAGAAGCACAAAAAATACATTTGAAAAATTCTTAAAAATAAAAAGTAGAACATTAAAAAGTAAATAAAAAGTGCAAAAATAAACTAGATGAAGAATTATGGAGAGAGCATTCAATTTAAAGAACAGTTGTATATTGATGAGTTTGATTTATGCCTTTTATTGTATTGGAATGATGCAAGGATTCTGTGTTTGTTCTCTCTTAAATGCAAACTTCAGACTTATATTTGTTATTTTTAGAAGGTTTATTGCATAAAAATAATATCATATATGTATAGTCCATTTACGTTAAGAAGAAAGCTGAAGTAAACAAACCGCATCACTGAGACATTAGATTTAATTTAGAATCCTTGTTATCTTTTTTCCGGGTATACGGGGTACTGAGATATGGATACTACCCATTTTGCCCCATCACGACATGTTTTAATAAAAATGGAATATCTACATTCAATGATGCAGTGAAATATTGATTAATATCGGCAGTTACTTTTTGGAAACTATTTATCATAGAAAACAGAAATACACTGTAGTTTGTGTTTACACAGAGAAATGTTTATTTTCACAGCTCAGGATTTGACTACAATGTCATATTAAGGAAAGCTACCTTAGATTTCATTAGTTAGTTCACCTGAAGATGACTTTGTAATCAACGCTTGTGTTGTGAAAATAAATATTTTCACAATCCAAGCTTATATTGTATAAGTTTGGTTATATATTATATTATAACTGTATTATATATTATAACACAAACTTACAAGAGCTAAAATTAGCTAGTTATGTGCTATTTCATTCGGGTGTTGCACGTGTATTTCTAGCGGCATGTAATATTGTAACACAGTGTAACTTTAGATAGTGATAAATAAGAAAAATTTCTAAAAGATACATTGTGAGTAGTACCTTTATTTCCCATTGTAGAGATTACTGGGTTCTAGGAGCCGATTTTCCTGATTTCCCGAGAAAAGTTTGTCTGGATTTGGGAACGGGAAAACGAAAAAAATTCCCGGGAACAGGCAGGAAGGAATTCTCATCCGGAAATACTAACAAACACTGATACAGTAAAAACACTATTTTACAGTAAACAATGCACTGAACTTAAAAAATAGTCTGATTATAATGCCTGTGCGAGGAACTAATAGTGACTGACAATTTGTTTCACATCATATTTTCTCTCTCACACATGGATAAGTTGTGACCATGGTTGTGACATGAAAATTTCACATAGGCGGCACGATGATTCGCAGAGTGTCGGACTACTGGAAGTGTCAGACTGGCAAAGGGCCAAAATACAGAGACTCATCTGTATATATTAATTATTTTGGCCATCTTTGGGCCTTCAACAAGTCAATAAACTAAGCAAATAAGTTATCAATACAGGCTCTTCAAAAGTTGCCAAAACTCATGGATATTTGCCAAACTATATAGAACGGGAATCAACATGCATAGCACTGACCTCTCGTATAAATTAATTTATCAATTTTATCAATTAATATATTGTTAAGAGACAATATTGTATAATTGAGTTAGTAACTAGTAAACCCTTTGCAGTTATGCCAGCAATATAAAAATATGTCAGTGTTCGATGAATATTTATAATTTAATGATTTCAAAATTTAATGTAATTATTAAGCAAAATTTCTTCATTATTAACAAAGTTTGTATTATTAATTAAGAACATATTTCTTTATAAAAATTAATTACGGAATTTTCGGGATAACCGGAAAGAACAAATTATAAATTATCTGAAGCATTCACTGATGACGCTGCACTATATAATTAATCATGAGAAAATACATTTTTCTAAATAATATCCAATTGAAATCAAAGATTCATCTTGAATCTTAATTATTTGATTCCATATCCTGATATAGTTCAATACAGCTCTTTAGCAAGTAAGAAATTTTTATTCTGGCATAACGTTTTCGGACCATAAGTAGTCCCTCTTCAGTGCCTCTCACTTACAAAATAGAATACTCATATTTTGTAAGTGAGAGGCACTGAAGAGGGACCACTTATGGTCCGAAAACGTTATGCCAGAATAAAAATTTCTTACTTGCTAAAGAGCTGTATTGAACTATATCGTATTATTAAGCTAGTAGTATCTGTGTTTTTGTCCATACGCTGATTCCACTGGGAACTTCTTCACTATTCAAATGGAAAATCATGATCCTTTGACTTAAGTCATTTTGGGAATTAAAGCATGTTTGTCAACTTCATTGACTGATCTTCATCCAATCATTTTCTCACACATTGATTGGTCTTCTTCCAATCATTTTCTCAATGATTAATTTAGTGCTGTTGGATAATCAGTCTTCTGTTATCTTATTTCTTAGCAACATTACAATTATTCTGCATTTTGTATCCAATTAATTAGGAGTAATTCCAGAAGTTTCTATTGAATTTAATTAAAATACTCCACTGGGAGTATTTTAATTAAATTACTCCACTGGGAGTAATTTAATTAAATTCAATAGAAACTTCTGGAAACTCCATCTTTTCACCAGGGGCATTAAAAGATGTTGCTGGGCCCAGAAGAAAAATTTACATGGGAAAATAATTTTAAAGTTATAAGGTTGGGGCAATTTATTATCCCACTTCGGACTCTAAATTTCAGCACCTTCCTTCTACGATTAATTAGCGTGTAAAAAAAAAAAAAATAATTGTAGGATGATATTGAGCTCTTTGAACCCCAGGCCTGAAGAATTTTACCCCATTATCCTCTTTCTCTCATAGGCCCTGCTTTTGCTGCTCATTTGAAAGTGTATCTGCCTTGAGGCACACTGCCATGAACCCCACTTAATCTTTCTTGACGTCATTAGACATTCTATCCACTGGCAAATGAATTATACAGTTTAGAAACAGAAAATTTAGTTATTTTTCTTGCTCAAAAATGTGATGTCAATACGTGGTGGATCTAATTATACAGTTTAAAAACAGAAAATTTAGTTATTTTTCTTGCTCAAAAATGTGATGTCAATACGTGGTGGATCTAAATTCATTCAGATACATTACTATGGATATAATTGCAATGATTATAAAATCTGCAAAAGTAATATCAAACGAAAGAAACAATCTATAGGTTAAAGTTCATAAAAGAATCGGAGGTGAAATTTGGTACTGTTTTCGAAATATGCATACCTTTTCATATGAATCTTTAACACAATGGAACCAATGATTGCGCATCTAATTATGTTTCAGTAGGGTGAATTGTTAACTCTAGTAAATAGTCATTATTATAGCAATCTATCTCGAATATATCACCAATTTCATTCCTGTTTCTTTTTGTGATTGTTGACTTATAGATTGATCTCTTTTGTTTGGCACTATTTTTACTGGACTTTATAAAATTAAAATTGTATCATCTCGCAGCTCAAATTCATCTTGCAGGCAAGTTATTTGGTGATATTTTGTGTCTATTACTTTTCTTTTGTTGTTTTATTACTATATTTTAGTTTAACCAATGATCAATCTACACATGGTTATTTTGTTATTTGGAGAAATAATCATTGACATATTGTGTCCATCATGAATGTTTTTATCAATAAAACTGCCTAATTTTGGTACATGACTATAGATTGTCACCTTGACCAACTGAGACATCTCTTAGAAAAATTTAAGGATGAACGTATTTTGACATTTCGTTTACAGACATAAGCTATCAACCAAGGTGAATGGATGAGGAGACATGTTGTAATACAAGTGATTAGCTGTCAATTACTTCATTCACCAGCGCTAAATTTTCCTAAAGTTATTTGAAAGTATCCACTGGCTGTACAGGTTATAAAAGGTCTATTCAGTTTTATTTTCTTGCACAGGAAGCAATGTGATGTCACAAACATCGTTGATATAAAAAAACATACAAATACCATATATACTCGAATATAAGCGGATCCGTGTATAAGCCAACCCTCCCTGACTTTAGAGTTAGAAAATTGGTAAAAATGCATAATCCATGTATAAGCCTACCCCCTGACTTTAGCACTTAAAATTTGAAATCGATAAATTACGTGATCATTGATTTTTAGTTACCAATATATTAATGCCATTTGCCAAAATAAATATTTTATTGAAAACTTTAAATATGTACATATAAAATAAATTATTATGATACAAACACTAATATATCAATTTAAAAAGTAAAATTTTACTTTACCCAAAGCGATCGATCACGTCGCACCGCTGACTCCAATCTGCATTTGTATAAGTGCATCAGATAGGTGACACCACGCTCCTTGATGCGCCGCGACACAGAAATTCTCGACACTAATCCAAGAATCTTATGTAGGCATGCTGCTCAGCTCAGCTCAGTCTTAGGTCTCAGACATATGCCATCAAAGGGCAATACTCTGCTCTGCCAAAAAGCACTACAGAGGTCTGTAACACAATTTAATCATTGCTGCCACTGGGTCGCAGGTTGGCATCGCCTCTCCTGCGTCCATGGTCCACTGACCTGATGGGCCCGATATTCCAGCTTGGCCGCTCGCCCCGGATCACGTGCCACTGTGTATCCGAAGCTCACAGCCTTGCCTTCTTCCCAGGATTCTCGGTCACAGACGTTAATGCTGTGTTAGTGATGTCATCACCACTTTCCATCTTGTCCATGATGGAGTGAGACAACTACAGACAGCTCCAGAGTGAGATCTGGAGGCTACAACATGAGACATCCTTCCCCCTGAAAAAGGAGCCTCCGTGATTGACCAACTGCAGACTGGATCAGTCCAACAACCAATCGATTGCATCCCTCAGTTGCCTGAGTTTTGCAAGATTCCCTTGACTTGCTGCAAGCGTTCGACATACTTCACTTTCAGACTTGGACCAGTCCATGTCTTCGAGGTCCTGACGGGAGGCTTCCGTGTGGGGACAGTGAAGTAGATAGTGCAGTGCGTCACCACACTGCACGCCACAGCTACAGCTTCCATCACCAACTCCTATGACGGAGAGGTAATGGGGGAATCTGCCATGGCCTGTTAACATCTGAGTTAAACGATGGTCAGTGCTAACGGGAGTACTGCTCACCACAGGCAGGAGGGAATGAGTGGTCTTACCCACTGTGCAACTATGCCAGCTCTCCTGCCAGTTTGTCATTGATCTGTGCAGCAAAGTACCTTTGACATGGCTGGCGGGAAGAGGAACGGTCGCAGACACAACCAAAACCTCTGGACAATGATTTGGTTAAAGAGTCCGCTCTCTCATTCCCGATGATGCCCATGTAACCACAAACCCACCGGATGATAGCTCTGCAACGACTTATCTCCAGTACCTTGCCTTGGATCTCCTGTACCATATGCCCTCAATGGTACCTGCAACTTAGAGCCTGAAGTGACAACTGGTTGTTGGAGTAAACCATGACAGGCTCTGAATCGGAATGATCCAGTAGGCATTGCTTTGCTCTGTTGATTGCCAACAGCTCTGCCTGAAACACAGAAGCTTCTTCGTTCATTCTAAACCCGGAACTGTGCACCTGTATTCTGTCAGCATACACACAGTAGGCTGCGCCAACATAAACGCTATCTTTAGAACCGTCAGTAAAGATCTCAACTCCTGACATGGCTGGTTCACCAGCCTCCCAGCCAAGGCCGATGTGAAGGGAGGGATGAATGGCCCAAATGTCTCCTTCGCAGCCTTCTGCAATGGCCGGGTACATCTGTCCACAGTGCGAAGTGCCCTCCTTTACCACATAAGAGCAGAAGAAGGCAGCTTCTTGCCTCACCACCGAAGGCAAAGGCATCAGACTGGTCAAGACCAGGGCAGCCTGTGTCGAAACAGTCCGATATGCCCTTGTAATCCGTAAGGCCGCAGGTTTCTGCGCCCTAAGCAACAACTCACTCCTTTTAACGGGTGAGACCGACAACCACACGCATAACATGCCCACCTTTCAATCACTCTCTTGTAAATCACATGGAGAGCCTTCCCACTGAGGCCGTAGTCCAGCCTAGCTAGCCACGACAGCTGAACCGTTGTGAGATGCATCCATTTCCAGATTTCTCTGATATGTGGCAACCAACATAGTATGTGATTAATCATGACGCCTATGTACTTAAGCTCATTCACCCTTTGGATAGGTCTCTTATCAATCTGATATATCTGATGCACTTATACAAACACAGGTTGAAGTCGGCAGCGCGACGCACTTGATCACTTCAGGTAAAGTAAAATTTTACTTTATTCCAAAGCAAAATTGATGTCAGTGTATTATTGTGCAAAATTGATGTCATCTTAACATTATCGTTAAGATGACATAGTTTCAGAAAATATCAAGTTATTGAATAGTAATAAATTTTGATAACTTGCATAAAAAAAATTTTTTTTTATTGTGGTTATTGAATTATTTCCTGAAAGAATTTCATATTAAAATTATCTCAGTAAAAATTCCATTTAATATGTCTATATCATATGACTCCCAAGAGACCGTTCGAAGTTTCGTTTTCTCTACAGTTGAGCTGACAAGTAAATTATTTTATTTAAATCTTTGATTGTATTTTAAAACGAATGGATGATCCCAATGATGATGTCATACACAGTTAGGATGACATATGCAACGTGATTTCGAAGTTTCAAATTTCGAAGTTTTGATTTTGCTTTACGATGAACTTTTTTAATAGATCTACAGTTATTTTTCAGTACAGATTTTTATATAATTATTTTTTCATTATTTTAATTTTACTTAAACATATTATTTATATTTATTATAAAATATATATTATTATAAAATTATTTTAGTTATTTTTAATTTACTTTAGTTAAATATAATAAGAATTTATCAATTATTGGCGAATGGATTAAAACATTCTTAATTAACAATAATGAAAAATAAATATATTTTTTCACCCAAATATCAATTCTAAGTAAGATTCTTGATTAATGTCGAGAGTTTACGCATCACATTGCATTG